>JAWVWS010001118.1:0-25000 GCA_033807775.1 Saussurea involucrata
TGAGCATTACTCACGACTTAGGGGCAATGAGACGTCTTGTCAGAAGCAATTCCCTATTAGTCGTAAACCAAATGAACGGGGAATTTGCAGCGAAAGATTCCTAGATGACAGCCTATCTCAAGATAGCCAGAGAATAATCAAAAATATTTGATCCGTTCTCAATCGAGCAGATCCCTAGAGATCAAAACACTCAAGCCAATGCGCTAGCGAATCTTGAATCAGCACTCAAAAAGTCGTCGATCGACACTATCCCTATGATCCATCTAGCAGCCTCGTCCATCGAGGACTCCAGGAAGATTTATGTTCTCGACTTGGAGGACGGTTGGTCGTATGACATCAAGAATTACCTTATGTACGACCAACTACCTGAAGACGGAATGGAAGCCCGAAAGATTCGGTTCAAAGCTTCAAGATATCTTATAATCGGCGATAAACTTTATCGACGATCATCGACGGGTTTGAACCTAAGATGTGTGGATAATCAAGAACAGGTGCAAAACATTATGAAAGAGATGCACAATGGTGAATGTGGTAAACATTATGGTGGTCGTAACCTTGTGAATCGGATACCCCGACAAGGCTACTATTGGCCAACCTTAAGGCAAGACGCCATTAGGTACGTCTAAAGTTGCGACTCATGTCAGCGACATTCAGGTATGATACACCAGCCTTCTGAACCTTTGCATACTACATTAATCCCATGGCTCTTCATGAGATGGGAGATGGACATCGTCGGTAAGTTACCTCCCGCCCCTGGGCAGAAAGTCTTTTTGTTAGTCCTTACAGATTATTTTTCTAAGTGGATAGAAGCAGCTGCCTACTCCCATGTTCGGGACAAAGAGGTCATCTCTTTTATCCAGACTAACATTAACTGCAGGTTCGGAATTCCCTCCGAGATCGTATGTGACAATGGGTCAAAATTCATAAGTGATCGTACGCAACACTTTTGTGAGGATCGTAATATCTAACTTACGACCTCAACCCCACATTATTCTCAGTCTAACGGTCTTGCAGAGTCCAACAACAAAGTTATCATCAATTCGATAAAGAAAAGACTCAAGACTGTAAAAGGAAGATGGGTTGAAAAACTCCCATTTGTCCAATGGGCTACTCGTACGACATCGCGAACGTCAACAGGACAAACACCATTCTCATTGGTTTACGGTTGTGAAGTCGTCTTACTTATTGAGGTGCAACTCCCGACATCGAGACATACATCCGTCGACCATAAATTGGTAGACCTAAGCTATGATCTCGACTCTCTCGAAGAACTAAGAGAATCTGCCTTGGTCAAAATGGCATCTCAGAGACAAATCGTGAAGCGACATTTTAACAAAAATGTTAAAGCCAAAATATTTCACGAAGGTGACTTCGTCTTACGAAGAGTATTCCAAAACACCAAGGAGTTAAACGTAGATAAGTTATCCACTAAGTGGGAAGGACCCTACCGAATATCCGAAGTCGTAGGAAAAGGTGCTTACAGGCTCCAGACCCTCGACGGTCAGAACATCCCACGTAGCTGGAACGCAGTACATCTAAAGAAATACTTCTTTTGAAATTCTTCCTACGATTAATTTTTGCCAAACGATTATGAACTTAAGCATCGGAGGGTCATTGGTCTCACCAATGACCCACCCCCGAATTTTACATCGCAGGGCCGCAGGATCGCACGAACGCCAGTCTTACGATCTGTATCGTAGAAAGCAAAGTCTTCGCTAACAATATGTCACGAATGCTATGTCACAACCGCTATGTCATGACCAATATTTTATGATTTATATCGTACATCATACGATTATAACTATGTTACAACAGGTATCCTACGATCTAAGTATCGGTGGATAAGATCCATGACCTTGATTCCACACTCAGATATTTCCTTTGCCCTTAGTCGCGTGATCAATAAGAAAAAAAACACTAGTACCGTTGTCGTAATGCATTATTTTATCTAGACTATGGATATGTGTCTGCTAAAATTGCTTAATCATTAAGTCATGTTATTTCTCTTTTATTTTGTTTATCTACAACAAAGTAAATGTGTGACGCCAGTTCTCATTTAAGGGCACGACCATACAATGCATTAAAAGATAAAACCATACAATGCAACGGAACGACCACCAACGGTCGCCCCTAAAGACAAAAAGTACAAAAGAAAAACAAAAGGAAAAGCCTATTGAGGGCCCTGGGCGACTCTCGCGTCGTCTTCCACATCCCATGTCCTGGCTTTCGTGGAAACACTATCATCGACCCTATCATCCTGGTCGAGGTCCTCTTTGGTCTCGACGTTCTCAAGGAAGGATGCGACTTCGGCCTCAACGCCAGCCATGGGATTTTTCCCCTATAGGTGTCGACGCATGATTGCCGCCCTAACCTTAAGACAGGTGTTTGGGTAAAAATTCACACCTCACGACCGACGATAAAAAATGCATATGACATTTATATAAGACCATTCTTGGAGTAAGATAAGGTCTTGCGGATTATATACTATTGTGTATTTTGTCGTACATTTCTATGGTGGTCGTAAGTTTCATACGACCGACGTCCGAGACTTAAGACGGTTGTACGATCATACTAACTGTTAACAGTCAACAACCGTTAACAGTCAACAACCGTTTTCTTTGTTTCATTAATGCAGGTCTAACAGCAATCATTGCACAATGGTCATAACGGACGAACTCTTAATGGCAATAAAGACCCGACAGCGGTTACAAACAAGTCATCAAGGCACATTAAATGCTACCACAAGCTATATAAAGGCATGCACCACACTTCAACTGGACACAAGCTAACATTCAAGAACAATTGAGCATTCTACAACGCATTCTACACTTCTACACCACACAACAGTTTACATTTGAGCATTTAAACGACATCGCTTATGCAGGTTTCGCACGACAAGAAATTCATTTCGCACGACATAAGGATTTTACGCACGACACACGACATTAGTTTACAATTAAGTCTATTTCTATTCTTAATCTAACCTATTGTACACTCGACACTTGTTACAAGAGGACATCGCCCCTGTTTGGCAACCATAGTGCATTGTCGACTTCCCCAAGTTGACCTCGGTTTTTTCCCTCGTTTGGGTTTTCCGCGTCACCAATTCTCCTGTCTTATTTACTTTTTATTTGCGACTGTGTTGTTTGTCTTGAGATCCTTTTCTTTAGTTGTTAAAGCTCCACATCAACCTTAAGTTAGCCTTTGGGTGAGTTTTGGCATTAACAGTTTGGCGGCCACCGTGGGGCCCCATCTAGAGAAAATCTCAAGCCAAGCATACAACGCTCTAACAATCGTGTGAAGTTTGTTGTTTTTCAAGAAAATGGCAGCTCACCAAGATCCCATGGCTCAGCTACATGCGCAATTGAACGTCTCACGAAGTCAGATTCAAGCACTGAACGAGCAGAATCTAAGGGTAGCTGCAGAAATTGCTTCTCTTAAGGAACCCAGCAGTTGGCAATTCCTTCGGACCTCAGAACGGTCCCCGACCTTCTTTTGGTGCGCCTTTCATGAGACCATCATTCCAAGCAGGTCCGGGACCCTTTATCAACAATCCTCCCTTAGGACAATTTTCTCCGCTGCATCTGAGGCCTCCACCGCTGTACAACGGAGCCATACCGATTCACATTCCGACGATTTCGCAGCCAACAATGACGATTCCCATGAACTTCCCCTTTAATGGAGAAGCTAATGGATCATCGTACGGAAACAGTTTTCACACGACAGTCGACATGACAACTCAATACTTAGGATTCATTCCTCCGGTGGGTATATTCTCCAATCCAGACGACCCCGATGCCCGACGACTAAGGTTATTGGAGGATCAAAATGAAAAAATGTTGTCACTACTTTCAAAGCTACCTGGTGCTGCCATGCCAGTCGACGTCGAGCCCCTCACGGGATTCCAAGCGTCGCTCTTTGTTGAAGAAATCGCAAACGTCGATGTCCCGAAGAAGTACAATATTCCTGCTTTTACTCCCAAGTACTCAAGAATAACCGATCCAACAGAGCACATTGCCCAGTACAAACAACTAATGTGGACCGCGTCGATCCCGCATCAGTATCAAGAAGTATGCATGTGCAAAAGCTTTGGCGCGACTCTTACAGGTGCTGCTCTCTAGTGGTTGATCAATCTCAAACCCAAGTCCATCAGCAACTTCGCAGAGTTGGTCAACCAGTTTTCACAACAATTCTCCAGTAGTCGCAAGATGGAGAAGCAGACTAGCGACCTATATTACGTCACCCATAAATCTGGGGAGTCCATCCGCAGTTACTTCAACCATTTCAATGCAGAAATGATCAGCGTCCGAAACTGTGACGTCAAGACTTTCATCGAGGCCTACAAGCGAGGTCTCGATGACAACACATCAGGATTATACGTCGATCTTACGAAATACCCGCCAAATAACTTCGAAGACGTCTGGGCTAGGACATTGGCTTATATGAGGGTGGAAGACGAAATGACTTTCCGTCGTAAACATTCCACTGACAAAAAATCGCTTGGGATTAAGAAACCAGATTTCAAGCCCAAGTTGATCGTCAAGATCGAACCGACACGCCAGATATCGAACGTCTGGTTCGACAAGAAAAAGAATGTCCTGATTTCCTCAATATCCTAAGATCTTTTCTTATGGATTCAAGGGGACATCGAGAGATTTGGTCAAGGCTCTCAGGGACATCCAGTCATCAATACGATAGCCTAAGAAAAGCAATAAAGACGACGAAAAGAAGGATAAGACCAAGTGGTGTGACTTTCACAGTGACCATTGTCATACGACAGACAACTGCCTTGCATTACAAAAGGAATTGGCCTGGATTGTTCCCAAAGAACACCTCCAAGGTTTGATCGATAAAGAATCAACACGAGCTGAAAACGTAAGACCAGCATCCCCAGTCCACGCAAAAGTCGTCAATTACGTGACCGGCAGATCAGACGTCTGTGGTTTAATATATTCGGCATCCAAGCGGCATGCCAGTCAAACTTCGGGTGAATATCCAGTTCCTCAGTCGTCACGATCGAAGCAAGAGTTAGAACTGGAGGCGATGCCCATAACATTCAATCAGGACGACCTCCAAGACAACTGGCAAAAACATCACGACGGATTAATTATACAGCTTATTATTGGCAACTGCTAGACCAAAAGAGTCCTGGTCGACGGAGGCAGTTCGGCTAACATCATTTTCCTGAGCACGATCAAAGCAATAGGCATCGATAAGTAAGAGATCACTCGTCGTTCGACAATTCTGATAGGATTCAACGGCGATTCGACCATCACTTTAGGAGAAATCATCCTCTCAGTGTATGCCAAAGGGATCAACAAGCAGACAAAGTTTAACGTCATCGACTGTTCGTCAGCTTACAACGTTATACTTGGTCGACCATTTATCCACGATATGAAAGTGGTTCTCTCGACCTACCATCAGACGATCAAATTCCCGACGCCGTGGGGAGTACAAGAAATCAAAAGTGAACAAAAGACCGCACATGATTGCTACAAGGCGACATTAAATCCTCAAAAGAGATACATCTAGCAATTACAGGTCCAGGACGTTCCTGAGTCCTCTGATGAGTATCGCCTAGAAGAAGTCATCTTGGACCAGGACAAACCTAATCAAATTGTCTTTGTAGGGGCATCATTAGATCCCATCATAAAGAAACATCTAATTTCATTTTTACAGGAACATGCCGATTGTTTCGCTTGGATGCACGAAGACATGGTCGGCATAGATCCCGACGTCATCTCCCATAAGTTGAACGACCCGTCGTTCAAACCCATAAAACAAAAACGTCGTAAGTTCGCTCCAGAGCGGAACAAGGTGGTCAACGACGAGGTCGACAACTTGCTTAAGACTAGGAAGATCAAAGAAGTGAAATACCCTGATTGGTTGGCAAACACCGTGGTCGTACAGAAGAAGAATGGGAAGTGGCAAGTGTGCATCGACTTTACGGACCTTAACAAGGCATGTCCTAAAGATCCATTCCCACTGCCCCACATTGATACTATGGTCAACGCAACTGCAGGACATGAACTCCTGACGTTCATGGATGCATACTCCGGATACAACCAGATATTGATGCACAGGGAAGACCAGGAGAAAACTACTTTTATGACAGATAAAGGCATATACTGCTACAAATTCATGCCTTTCGGCTTGAAGAATGCAAGATCAACCTACCGGCGACTGGTTAACAAGATGTTTAAAGAACATCTTGGAGACACCATGGAGGTTTACATCGACGACATGCTTTTCAAGTCTAAGCATGCGACCGACCACGTCGATCATTTGAGAAAATCGTTCGACATCCTCCGACAATACCAAATAAAGTTGAATCCTACGAAATGTTCCTTCGGAGTCAGCGCCAGGAATTTTTTGGGATACATGGTCACGCGACGAGGCATAGAAGCAAATCCTGATCAAATCAAAGCCTTGATAAACATCAAGTCGCCACAAAACTTCAAGGAGGTCCAACGACTCACAGGTCGTGTGGCAGCACTGAATCGCTACATATCCCGATCGTCCGATAAATGTCATTTGTTCTACAACGTCTTAAAGAAGAACAAAGATTTAGATTGGACGGACGATCACGAGCAGGCGCTACAACAATTAAAAGAATACATGGCTGTTCGGCCCCTGCTTTCAAAACCAAAAGACCACAAGGTCCTACAGTTATATCTCGTCGTAAGACCTCACTCAGTAAGTGTCGTCTTGACTATAGACAACGACAAGCAACAACTGTCGATTTACTACATTAGTAAGTCTCTGCTAGATGCCGAAACACGATATACGTCTATGGAGAAATTACTTATGTCGCTAGTTACATCCGCAAAGAAGTTACGACACTACTTGAATCTCATCCTATTATCGTCGTAACAAATTTTCCTCTCAATTCAATCTTAAGAAATCCTGAGTTAACAGGACGACTAGCGAAATGGAGCATCTACCTCAGCAGCTACGACATCGATTTTAAGCCTCGTACGGAAATTAAATCGCAAGTCCTAGCTGACTTCGTCACCGATTTCAGTCCTGAACTGAAAAAAGAAGCACAAAGTGAAACCTATATTGTGGCGACTACAAACGACACGACCTGGATACTCCACGTCGACGGTTCTTCAAACGCCAAAGGAGTAGGTCTTAGTGTTGTCTTAAAGTCCCCACAGGGGGCAATATGGTGTACTCCATACGATGTGGTTTTAAAACCACCAAAAACGAACCAGAGTACGAAGCCTTGGTCGTGGGCATGAGCATGGCTCACAACTTGGGGGCAACTGGACTTCACGTTAGAACCGATTCCCTATTGGTCGTAAACCAAATGAACGAGGAATTCACAACAAAAGATTCCAAGATGACAGCCTATCTCAGGATAGCCAAGGAGAAGTAAAAAATGTTTGATCCGTTCTCAATCGAACAAATCCCCAGGGATCAAAACACTTAAGCCGACGCGCTAGCCAACCTGGGATCAGCACTCAATAAGCGGTCGTTCGACGTTATTCCTATGATCCATCTAGCAACCTCGTCCATCGAGGACTCTGAAAAAAATTGTATTCTTGACGCAGAAATGGTTGGTCGTACAACATCAAGAATTATATGATGCACAACCATCTACCCGAAGATAAAATGGAAGCTCGAAAGATTGGAATCAAAGCTTCGAAATATCTCATCATCGGGACAAACTTTATCGACGATCATCGACAGGCCTGAACCTAAGATGCATCGATAATCCGGAACATGTACAAAACATTCTAAAAGAAATGCACGATGATGAATGTGGCAGCCATTCTAGTGGTCGTGGTCTTGCAAAGTGTATATCTCGACAAGGCTATTATTGACCGACACTAAGGAAAGATGCCATCAGGTACGTCCAAAGCTGTGACGCATGTCAACGACACTCAGGTATGATACACCAGCCTTCTGAACCTCTACATACGTCTTTGGTCCCCTGGCGCTTCATGAGGTGGGGGATGGACATCGTTGGTAAATTACCTCTTGCCCCAGGACAGAAAGTCTTTTTGTTAGTCCTTAGAGATTATTTTTCTAAATGGATAGAAGCAGCTGCCTACTCCCAAGTTCGGGATAAGGAGGTCATCTCTTTTATCCAGACTAACATTATATGCAGGTTTGGAATTCCTTTCGAAATCGTATGTGACAATGGGTCACAATTTATAAGTGATCGTATGCAACAGTTTTGTGAGGATCGTAACATCAAACTTACGAACTCAACCCCACATTATCCCAGTCTAACGGTCTTTTGCAGAATCGAGCAATAAAGTCATTATCAATTCGATCAAGAAAAGACTCAAGGCCGCAAAAGGTAGATGGGTAGAAGAACTCCCATCGGTCCTATGGGCTAATCGTATGACACCACAAACATCGACAGGACAAACACCATTCTCATTGGTCTACGGCTGTGAAGCCGTCCTACCTATTGAGGTGCAACTCCCGAAATCGAGACATACATTCGTCGACCATAACTTTATGGACTTAAGCTACGGCCTCAACGCTCTCGATGAGCTAAGAGAGTCTGCTTTGGTCAAAATGGCATCTCAGCGACAAGTTGTCGAGCGACTTTTTAACAGAAATGTTAAAGCCAAGATATTTCAGGAAGGTGACTACGTCTTACGACGAGTATTCCAAAACACCAACGAACCAAACGCAGGTAAGTTATCCACTAAGTGGGAAGGACCTTATCGAATATCTGAAGTCGTTGGGAAAGGTGCTTACAGGCTTCGAACCCTCGACGATCAAGTCATCCCACGTAGTTGGAACGGAGTACATCTAAAGAAACATTTCTTTTGAAAGTTTTCTTATGATTTATTTTTTCAAACGATTACTGACTTAAGCATCGGAGGGTCGTTGGTCCAGACAACGACCACCCCCGAATTTTGCATTACAGGCTCGCAGGATCGCACGAACGCCAGTCTTACGATTAATATCGTAAGAAACAAAATCTTTATGACTAGAATGTCACGACTGTTATGTCACGACCGTCGAATCATGACTCATGCGTCGTGAACGAAATCTTATGATTCATCTCATGGTACGATTACAACAGGTGCTTTTTGATCTAAGTTTCGGAATCAAAGTCTTATGACTTGAATTCCATACTTAGAAAAGTTCTTCGGCCCCAGTCGCCCGGTTACTTCAAAAGTTACACATACCTTAGTCGTACAGTTTTACATACGTCTTACTGCTTTAAACGCTCGTTCATTAAATTTTGTTATCTTTTGTTTATTTTGTTCATTCACGACAAAGTAAAATAAAACGATAATGGAGCAAAAGACACACTTGTATTAAGTAGAAAGAAAATACAAGACAAAGGCGCGACCACTAACGATCGCCCTTAAACAAAACAAAAATTACAAAAGAGAAAGAAAACAAAGGCCTACTGAGGACCCTGGGCGACTCCAGCGTCGTCTTCCACATCGCCCGACTTGGCCTCTGTGGAGTCTGAGTCGTCGACCCTATCCTCCTGGTCAAGATCCTCTTCGGTCCCGACGTTCTCTAGATAGGATGCAACCTCGGCCTCAGCGCCAGCCAAGAGATTCTTCCCCTGCAGGTGACGGCGCATAATCGTTGCACTGGCCTTTAGATGGGTAAGTGCCTCAAAAGAGAGGAGCTTCTCCTCGAGGGCCACCGTCTTGGCCTCAGCAGCCTTGATCGACAACCTGAGCTCCGCCACCTATTTTTTGTGCACGGTGAGGGATGCTTTAGTCGCCAACACCTCTTCCTCATAGGCAGAGGTCTTCTCCAACGCCTCCCGGAGGTGACCTCGAAGCTCTTCCTTCTCCCACGACGACGTCTCCAAACTATTGTGGAGATCGTCTAGTTGAACGGAAAGAGATTCCACCTTGGCCTTTTCCGCCTGTTCCTCCTCCCGAGCTAAACGTTCACCCTCTTGCGCTCGCTGAAGCTCCTCAGCGACAAAAGGATTGGACTTCTGGAGCTCCTCCAGTTGGCCAAAAAGGCACAAGCACACCTGGAATGCCTGCAGTCGTACGAACACACAAGATAAGTCTATCTTATTAGGAGGGAAAAATCATACGACAAAAAAATAAATGAGACTCACCAGAAAGGACAGTCTTGCAACATGAGACCCTGTCTCATCCAAAACGCTCTGATAGCGTTCCTTAAAAGCCGACAGAAAGAATTTTCCCATGTTTGGGAAACATTTTGCCCTATCCAGGATGTCGTCCACTAGGAAGTTAGACGGCAACGGAAAGTTGACCGTCGTAACTTCAGGGGTCTCCTCGACTTGAGGACCTTTCCCCTTATCCCATGCAGCGGACGACCCAGGTGGCGGCGGCAGCGCCCCAGGTACGTCAGAAGATGCCTTCTCCTTCTCAAGAGTAGAGACCTTTGGAAGCTCTCCACCCGTCGATGACGGTTCCCTCAGTGGAACCGACTTCGTCTTCTTCACAACCTCCGACTCTGAAGTCGGAGGATCCTTCCTTTTCAGCTCCCTGGTCCTCCAAACTAGAGCCAATTGAGCCTCCCTCTTTGAGTTGCTCAAGGTAGACTGTATCTCTGAATCACCTGCATAAAAAATGCGAAATGACAGATATTTTCGTATGCCTCAAGATAGAAATGGAATGTACGACTAACGACACTTACTTGTGGAAGTCTCTTGCCGACTTCTTTTCTCAGCAGCTGAAACTCCAACTGTCGTACGACTTGGAGAATCGAATAACTCCTCGACACCGCAAGAGAAAAGTCTTGCAACCTTCTCTTTAGAATCAGGAGCTGGCCCGACCCTGGCAAAGTCGATACCTATAACGTACGACCAAAGTTAGCAACAGAAAGAATTAATGCTAAAACACACGACAAGACAAAGAAATATACCCCTGGTGTTCCATCCAGATGCGACCCAGGAGGTATCCTCATCTATACGATCGAGCGTTAGCACTCGACCGATGATGTACTTAGCCTTCCACCCTTAGTCGTGGACTTGGGTATCAGGGACTAGAGTATATCCACCCCTGAGCATCGAGGACCGCCTATACCGATGATATTCGTACGCCCTAACGTCGAACTCCGTCAAAAGATCATTCACCGTGAAGGGCGCTCCCATTCGGTAGTGATCTGATCGATCTCCTGGATAATCTGCCAAAACTCGGGCAAGATTTGTCCAAGAGAGAGGTCAAAGGTATCCAGAAAGGACTTGTCTAGAAAGGAAAATGGCCACCTAAATCCTATTCTGAAGGGTTACTTGTACAGGACAAAAAATCCCATCAAGCATTCTGCCGGTCTAAGTTGATCAGGTGAATATAATATTACGTCAGAGGGTATGGCTGCCAGTAACCTAAAAGTTTCTACCTCCTCCCTTTCTAGGAAAGAGCTCGCTAGCTCGGAGGATACTAAGAAATTTGTGTGACGTATAGGTCCATAAGGTCCCTATTTATGGTAGTCTTCCTCGCTATGGACTTTTTCCGCATGACCAAAAGATAAAGATCATACCTTAGATCTCTAAAAACCTCGAGCAAACATGTAAAGAGCGCAGGTGGTTCACTCTGAAATCTCTCTCTGAAAATAACAAAGGCCTGAAAAAGGAATCGATCTCCAAAATCGCGCTATTTATAACAACGACATATTTGAACGGTTCAACGGATGATCGACAGCTGTCCACCACCTCTTCGCATGCCATCCCCTCGATGGACGACACATGTCCTGCAACGTCTCCATGCCTCTTCCACGTCTCCATGACGTCACAACCGCCTCGCCTCGCCTCCCTCGGTTCAAATTGAACCAAGACGATTGAGATTCGACCAGACCCTCTCCCCATGTGACACGTGTCATGTCACTTCGTCAGATTTAAAATTTGAATTTCACGTCAAAATTCAAATTTTGGGGGCAAACTGTTTGGGTAAAAATTCACACCTCACGACCGATGATAAAAAAATACATATGACATTTATATAAGACCATTCTTAAATTAAGATAAGGTCTTGAGGATTATATACAATCGTGTATTTCGTCGTACATTTCTATGATGGTCATAAGTTTCATACGACCGACGTCCGAGACTCAAGAAGTTCGTACGATCATACTAACCGTTAACAGCCAATAGTCGTTTTCTTTGTTTCATTAATGCAGGTCCAACAACAATCATTGCACAACGGTCATAACGGACGAACTCTTAATGGCAATAAAGACCCGACAGCGGTTACAAACAAGTCATCAAGGCACGTTAAATGCTACCACAAGTTATATAAAGGCATGCACCACACTTCAACTGGATACAAGCTAACATTCGAGAACAACTGAGCATTCTACAATGCATTCTACACTTCTACACCACACAACAGTTTACATTTGAGCATTTGAACGAACATCGCTTACGCAAGTTTTGCACGACAAGCAGTTCATTTCGCACGACACAAGGCTTTTATGCACGACACATGACATTAGTTTACAATTAAGTCTATTTTTATTCTTAATGTAACCTATTGTACACTTGACACTTGTTACAAGAGGACATCGCCCCTGTTTGGCGACCATAGTGCACTGTCGACTTCCCCATGTCGACCGTAATTTTTTCCCTCGTTTGGGTTTTCCGTGCCACCAATTATCCTGTATTATTTACTTTTTATTTGTGACTGTGTTGTTTGTCTTGAGATCCTTTTCTTTAGTGGTTACAGCTCTACATTAACCTTAAGTTATCCTTTGGGTGATTTTTGGCATTTACAACGGGTAAGCGCCTCAAAGGAAAGGATCTTCTCCTCGAGGGCCATCGTCTTGGCCTCAGTGGCCTTAACCGACGACTTATGTTCCCCCAGCTATTTTTCGCGCATGGTGAGGAAAGCTTTTGTCGCCATCACCTCTGCCTCGAAGGCATAGGACCTGTCCAACGCCTCCTTCAGACGACCCCAGAGCTCTTCCTTCTCCCAAGACACTGTCTGCAGAGGACTCTGAAGGTCGCCCAGTTGAATAGAGAGAGACTCCGCCTTGCCCTTTGCCGCATGTTCTTCCTCCCGAGCTAAACGCTCACCCTTTTGCGCCCATTGCAGCTCCTCAATGGCGAAAGGATTAGCCTTCTAGAGCTCCTCCATCTGGCCAAAGAGGCATAAAGATGCCTAAAACTTCTACAGTCGCACGAACAATAAGCTAAGAAAAACTTATGACATAAGGAGGAAAGTCTTACGATCAAAGATAAAGACTCACCAGGAAGGATAGTCCTGCGACATGAGACCTTGTCTTGTCCATAGGAACGCCCTGGTAGCGTTCAGTAAAGGATGGCAGAAGGAATTTCCCCAAGTCAAGGAAGATCTTCGTCCTGTCAAGAACGCCATCCACAAGAAGTTAGACGGCCACGGAAAGTTGACCGTCGTAACTCCAGGGGTTTCCTCGACCTGAGGACTCTTCCCCCGATCCACAGGAGCAGACGACACATGTGACGCCGACATCACCCCTGGCACGCCTAAAGGCGTCTTCGCCTTCTCAGGAGTGGAGACCTTCGCAGGATCCCCACCAATCAAAGACGGTTCTATCAGGGGAGTTGTCTTCGTCTTCCTCAGTGCCTCTGACTCAGAAGTCGGAGGGTCTTTACTTTTTAACTCTCTGGCCCTACAGACCAAAGCGAGTTGTGCTTCCCTTTTCGGCTTGCTGGAAGTGGATTGCATCTCTGAACCACCTGTGAAAGGTCAAAGAACGTCAGAAACTGTCATACGATTAGAAGATCACAACTTAAGACCTGTAAGACTTATATGTCAAGATCTCCTTCTGACTCCTCTCCTCTGCGACCGAAGTTCATAATGCCTCGACGATCGTATCCTCTGCAGGCGACGTACGACTTGGAGAATACGATCTCTCCTCAGCATTGTAGGAGAAGAACCTTGCAATCTTTTCTTCTGAGTCGGGAGAAGAATCGACCCCAGAAAAGTCGACAACTGGGACATACGATAAAGGTTAGTGACATTGAAATATAAGCAGTAAAGCACACAACAAAGTAAAAAAGTTATATATCGCTGGTGTTCCACCCGGACACGACCCAGGAGGTATCTTCGTCAAGACGGTCGAGCGTTTTCACCCGACCAATAACGTATGTGGTCTTTCACTCGCGGTCGTTGATCGGGGTATCTTAGACCAGAGTACGTCCTCCTCCAAGCTTCGAAGACAAGCTATATCGGTGATACTCGTCTACCTTCACTTGATATGCCACCAGGAGGTTGTTCAACATAAATGGTACCTCTCATCTGATCGTAACCCGGTCGATCACCTGGACAACTCGCCTGAATTGAGGCAATACTTGACCAGGGGACAGGTCAAACGCACTCAAGAAGAACCTAGCAAGAGGAAAAAACGGCCACCTAAAACCTATCTTGAAAGGATACTCGTATAATACAAAGTATCGCCTCAGACACTCCGTCGGTCGGAGTTGGTCGGGTGAATATAGCCCTACAGTGGAAGGAATTTGGTCCAGGGATCTAAAATTTTATAAGTCTTCCAAATCTTGAAAAAAGCTCACTGGCTCGGAAGAGACTAAGAAATCAGGGGCAGAGACTTGGGCAACATAGAGATCCATAAGGTGTTTATTCATAGCAGGCTTTTTTGCCACTGTTTTCTTACACACGGTGAAAAAGAGGCAAAGATCGTACCTTAAACAAAGTCTAGAAACCTCGATCGAGACTGAGGGGGATACGAAAAATAGCAACAAGATCGCTCGAAAATCTCTCTGAAATTTACTGAAGGCGTAAAAAGGAAACTATCTCCAAAATCGAGTTATTTATATGGCTATAACTTATTAGACCAGCTTAGTGGATGGACGACAGCTGTCCACCACCTCTTCGCATGCCTCGCCCAAATGAGCGACACCTGTCAAGGCAACGGCTCTACGCCTCGCCCACGTCCCTATGACGTCACGCAACCGCCACGACTCCTTGGTTCAAATCGAACCATAACGGTTGGGATTCCACTAGATCCTTTCCCCATGCAACGCGTGTCACCCAGTCACTCAGATTTAAAACTTGAATTTCACGCCAAAATTCAATTTTTGGGGGCAAACTGTTTGGGTAAAAATCCACACCTCACGACCGACGCAGAAAATACGCATGGCATTTATGTAAGACCATTCTTGTATTAAGATAAGGTCATGTAGATTACTTACGACTGCTTCTTCTGTCGTACATTCCTATGATGGTCGTAAGACTCCTACAATCGACAACCGTGACTTAAGACGGTCGTACGACGATACTAACCGTTAACAGTCAACGGTCGTTTCTTCTTGTTTCATTAATGCAAGTCCAAGAGCAACCATTGCCCAATGGTCATAACGGACGAGCCATTAATGACATTTAAATACCAGACAGCGGTTACAACAATCATCAAGACGCATTCAATGCTACCAAAAGCAATATAAAGGCATGTGCCACACTTCAGAAAGAGACTTCTTCATATTGAACACTTTCTGGCAATACAACAGAGATCATCAGAGCATTTTCGCAAGTATCACTTACGCAAGTTTTCATACAACAGCAGTTCATTTTGCACGATCCAGCGCAATTACGCATGACACACGACATTAGTTTACGATTAAGATTACTTTTATTCTTATTGTAACCTATTGTACTCACAACACTTGTTACTAAAGGATACCACCCCTATTTGGCGATAATAGTGCACTGTCGACTTCTACAAGTCGATCGCGGTTTTTTCCCTCGTTGGGGTTTTCTGCGTCACTAATTCCCCTGTCTTGCTTACTTTATGTTTGTGATTGTATTATTTGTCTTGATATCCTTTTCTTTAGTTGTTAAAGCTCCACATCGACCTTAAGTTATCCTTTGGGTTATTTTCGGCATTAACAATCAGTATCCGAAACTGCGATGTCAAATCCGCAATCGAGGCCTACTAGCGAGGTCTTGACGAAGACAGTTCAGGATTGTACATCGATCTTACCAAGTATCCGCTGGAAAATTTTGAAGACGTCTGAGCTAGAACACTGGCGCACATGAGAGTAGAAGACGACGTGGCTTTCCTTCGTAAGCATTCAAGCGACAAAAAATCATTAGGGGTAAAGAAACGTGATTTCAAACCCAAGGCAAACGTCAAGGCAGAGCCCGCGTGCTAGGTATCAAATGTTCGGTTCGAAAAGAAAAAGAGCAACCCTACGACAAAGTTTCCTCAGTATCCTAAGATTTCTTCTTATGGATTCAAGGGAATCTTAAAAGATTTGGTCGAGGCTCTCAAGAATATACAGTCGACCATCCGAGGGCCCAAAAATAGCGACAAAGATGATGCCAAGAAAAACAAGACCAAATGGTGCGACTTCCACAATGACCATGGTCATACGACAGATGACTACATAGAATCAGCTTGGCTCGTTCCTAAGGGTCACCTTCAAGGATTGGTCGACAAAGAATCAACGTATATCGATAACACGTGACCAACATCCCTTGTCCATGTGAAAGTCATTAACTGTGTGACAGGAGGATCAGACGTTTGTGGCTTAACCTATTTGGCAGCCAAGAGGCACGTCGATCAAGTATCGGATGAGTATCCCATCCCTCGGTCATCTCAACCGAAGCAAGAATTAGAACTGGAGACAATTTCTATCACGTTCTGTTGATCCAAACCCTCAGTGATTTGATAATGACCCTGAGAAACACTTAGTGAAAATTGTAAGTAAACAATATGTATTAGTGTTTTACCATCTAAGAAATATACTAAGTCTGTTTAGTATCGCTGATGGAAAACCATGTTCTTTAAGTATTAACTTCAGAAGTCCATGTACATCAGTGAGCCCTGAGCTTGTTCAGTCTCACGGATGATCGTTGATAGTTTCCTTTGTTTACTTATGATCCCTGAAGACAAGATTCACATCAACCATGTTCAAAGCTGAAATCGAAGATCAAGCTGAAGAATGAGTGACTAAGTCTACTAATGACCTGATGCGGATATCAGCGAAGCCAAGACTTGTCCATCCCACGTGAAGTTTCAAGTAGAAGACTTCAGCGAACGCTGAACTTTATCATTCGCTGATAAGGATTCATTCAGCGAATGTTGATCATAAAGCTTTTTCTACAAGCAACTTTTGTCTTTCCTTGCACGTCTTTTGTACGATTTGTCAGAAAAGACATCCCTTGTATAAAATCGAACAACCAACTCTGCCAACTACACTGTACATCATGCGGCCAAGAGGATGTTTGATAAAGTCAAATCCATGCATCCAATCAGAGGTTGCCACGTGTAAAGGTATACTGACTTGCATTAAATACATGCAGTATATAAAGAAGACCCTACTTCATTTTGAAGTGCTCGGCTTTTCTTCCTCGCTGAACTTCTGTGTGTTAGAAAACTACTCTTAGTTTTCTTATTTTTCTCTCTTTCTATTTCTTAGTGCAAGAACTCTGTGTGTTCTCATAGTTTGTTTAGATTGGGTTTATCACTTAATCTTATTCCACAACAAACTGTAAATTGTTTGATATATATAAATAAACAATTTAGAAAGATAAAAATATGTGTTTGTATTCAACCCCCCCCCCCCCCCCCCCTTCTACAAACTTGTATAACCCCTTTGGGACCAACAAGTGGTACCAGAGCATATTGTTTAATCTTATAAACAAGATCTTGCTTATACACTCTCTTTTTATCTTCCTTGCTATTCTTCCAAATGGCAAACCACCAGAATGCAAATAACATAGATAATGGCTCTCTTGCCAAACCTCCTCGATTTAGCAAAGATAATTTTAATCCATGGAAAAATCGAATGATGCTCTTCTTGGAAGGTGTAGATCCTACTATACCATACTATGTGGAAAATGGACCTTATGTTCCTCATGTGGTTCATGGTCTTGTTGTTGCCGCTGCTACAACCTCTGCCATCCCTGAAAGAACTCTCATTAGAGAAGTCTCTCAGTGGACTGATGAAGATAAGAAGAAGAAGGCCATTGATACAAAGGCCAGATCTATCATCTCTATGGCTCTTCCTGATGTAGTCCACCACTCCATCATGAACCTGAAGAGCTCAAAAGCTATGTGGGACACTATATGTGTTCAATATGAAGGTACTACTGAAGTCCAGGACTCAAGAAAGATCAATCTGGTAAGGCAGTATGAAAGTTTCATTTGTGGTAAGAATGAAACTCTCTCTGAAGTTCATCAACGTTTTAATTGTTTAATCATAGACTTAAAAACTGTTGGTAAGGAATATTCTAACTTTGAGATCCTCACAAAATTCCTAGAATGTCTTCCTGAAAGCTGGGACAACTACACCATGTGTCTTAAGCTCTCTAAGGATCTTAAATTCATGACCATTTCTAGCTTATTTGGCACTGTGCTCAATCATGAGCAGTCGTGTCAACTTAAGAAGAATGTTGTAAAAGATTCCAAAAGCACACCTCTTGCTTTACTCTCCTCAGAGTTTATCAGCGATCTACTGTCACAATCACTGAGTTAGAATCCAACTCTGATGGTTCATCAGAAGCTGATCCTTCAGAACTTCATGAATCCTTGGCACTTCTGACAAATACCTTCAGGAGATTTGCCAGAAAGAGTAACTTAAGAAGAAATAAACCTTTTTCTCTCACTGACAAGCCTAAATCACCCACTCCTATTGATAAGGCCACTGCTACCTGCTTTAACTGCGAAAAAATAGGACACTTTGCTAGTGAATGCAGGTCAAAGAAAGTCTTCAAACCTACATCTTCTTCCTATAAGAAATCCTCTAACCCCAGGACTGGAGATGACAGATACCAGAAGCTGAAAGAAAAATATGAAAAGATGAAAAGCTACAAAAAGAAAGGTAAAGGTATGCCTCATGATTGGGCTGATTCTGATGATGATGAGGCTAATCTCTGCCTCATGGCTTAAATAGAAGAAGAGGAAAAAGTTGAAATTCCCTCTACTTCTACTTCTACCTCTCAGGTATCAATCTCTTCTAGTGCTACTTCTGTTATCACTGAAGCTGATAGACTTCGTGCTATCGACATACTGACCATTGATTTATATGATGCCATGAATGGCAAGACCAAAGCTGAACAACCAAATTTAGATTTAGCTGAACAGCTCAAAAATTGTCACTTAAAAATACAAGAGCTTTCAAAAATCGAAGAAAATTTGAAAGATCAGGTCTATGTGAATCAAGTAATCAGTATTGAGCGAGAGCAAGCTATCGTTGAACTGAAAGCAGAAAAGGATAATGTTGAAGGATGGTATAAATCCTCAGCAAAGATCACTGAGATAATAGGTTCTCAAATCCCTCTTAGTGACAAACGTGGTCTTGGTTACAAAGCTGACATTGAAGAACCAACCACTGACCGTTCCATGTTTAAGTTTGGAATGTCCGTGTCATCTATCCCTGACACCTCTTCTTCTCAGTGCTCATCTTCTAAAACTCCCATCCCTGAGAAAACTTCTACCTTAAGTCCTAAACTTAAGGGTAAATAAAATATCATTTTCCAAAACCTCAGAAGGGTACCAAAGTACTAAAACTGAAGAATCCAAAACCTTCAGTTAACCAATCCTTTACTTCTAAGGTAAAGGTTCCTAAGCATGCTCACCGATCAATTTCTAAGTTAAGGATTGATGTCTTAGCTAAGAAACCTAAAGAACCAAAGGTTCCTCCGAGATCTGATGCTAAAGGTATTCTTGGTATAGGCCCTGCTCATTTAAAAATTTCAAATAAAAATGCTTATGGTCCTAAAGCTACCTTCAGCTATAGGAAATGTTATCACTGTGGACTTACAGATCATATTGCTAGTACGTGCCCCACAACTACCAAGGCTGAGAAATTAGCCAAGGTAAAGAAGACCGCTCCCAAGCAAAAGAAGATCACCCCTGGTGAAAACCAAGCTAAGGTGAAAAATACCACTGAGGTTAAGAAATTAACCAAAGTGAAGATTGCCACCGACGCTGAATCTTCAGATGTTGCGAAAACCGTTGAACCTTCTACTTCCTCTTCAACCACTGACAAATGTGGACCCATAGTTAAGTGCGTACCAATTCAAACTTAATCTTCCTTATGTGTGCAGGTCCTGAAGGGTATCTGGTATCTCGATAGTGGACGCTCTCGACACATGACTGGCAAAAACAACCTGCTCACTGAATACAAGGAAGAGAAAGGTCCCTCAGTGACTTTTGGTGGAAATGGGAAAGGCTATATCCGAAGGTTTGGTGTACTATCAACTGGTACAACTACCTTCAGAAGAGTCGCACACGTCGAAGGGCTGAAGCACAATCTTCTGAGCATCAGTCAGCTATGTGACAAGGATTACAAAGTATGTTTCACTAAGGAATCGTGCTTTGTCACTGACAAGAAAGAGAAAGTTGCTCTCAGTGGATACCGCTTGGAAAATGTTTATGTCATAAACATGGACTCAACAACCACTGGGAACTCATGCTTTTTCTCCAAAGTCTCATCTGATGTCAACTGGCTATGGCATAAGAGGCTCTCTCATCTAAACTTCAAAACACTGAATACTCTTTCTTTAAAAGAGCTAGTCACTGGTCTTCCTCAACACTCATACGCTAAGAAATCACTATGTTCAGCGTGTGAGAAAGGGAAACAAACCAAAGCAAGTTTCCTCAGTGTCATCTCATCTTCAACTTCTTCACATGGACTTTTTTGGCCCTGTTAACAAACAATCCATCGCTGGAAAGAAATATACATTAGTCATTGTTGATGAATTCTCTCGCTACACCTGGGTCATGTTTCTGCGCTCAAAGAGTGACACCCTAGAAGAACTCATCTCCTTTGTCAGAAAAATGGAATTCCTGAATAATATGATCGTTTGCTCTATAAGGTGTGATCACGGGACTGAATTCAAAAACAGTTCCCTTGATAACTTCTTTGAAAGCAAGGGTATTTCTCACAATTTTTCCTCAGTGAGGACACCACAACAAAATGGAGTCGCTAAAAGAAGAAATCGAACGATCAGCGAAGTTTCTCGTTCAATGCTCAGTGATTCTCATCTACCTACTCAGTTCTGGGAAGAAGCTGTCAGCACTGCTTGTTTTCCTCAAAACAGGTCGCTGATTGTAAAAAGATTCAAGAAAATTGCCTACGAGCTTTTCCATGGGAGAAAGCCATCTATCAGCTTTCTTCACATCTTTGGTTGTCAGTGCTTCATTCTAAACAACAGGGATGCCCTTGGAAACTTTGATCCCAAGGCTGATGATGGAATATTTCTTGGATATTCTTCAATATCTAAAGCCTTTAGGGTCTTCAATCGACGAAGACAAATTTTAGAAGAAACTATCCATCTACTTCTCAACAATCAGTAAATGAAGCATCATCTGAACTTCTACCCATTTTGCCTGAACTACCAGAAATACCTGAAGTCGCTGAAGCTTCTTCTTCAGCTCCTCCAGAAGTTCAAATTTAGTCATTGAATCATGCTTCGGCTCAACGATGGACTATAAATCACCCCATTGACCAAATTCTTGGTGATCCAAACGCTGGTGTTCAGACTCAACGAAGTTCAGGTAACATTTGTTTATTTGTTAACTTTATTTCTCTCATTGAACCAAAGAAAATAGATGATGCCCTCAAAGATCCAAACTGGGTCAGCGTTATGCAAGAAGAGCTGACAAAATTTGAAAGAAACAAAGTTTGGAATCTTGTTCCAAGACCATCTGACAAGTCAGTGATAGTGTTAGCGCACAAAATTGTATTCAAGATTTATTGTAAAACTTTTGTAATAGTCAAATAGTGTAAAGTCAAAGTCAAAGTAGTCTAAGTAAAAGTCAATGTAATTAGATTTAATACTTTGTAATCCTAGGTATAATAGGATTAGTTTAGCTTTGGTTAAACAAGTCATAAGCTAAGTGATTAGAAATGATCTTAATTGTAATATCTAGTGAGAATATCTTAGTGAGAGAATATAGAGAGAGAAAGTGTTCCATTCTTATGTAATACTCTAGATTTCTCAAGATCAATGGATGACTTCATGATTAACTAATAGATTTGGTGTTAACAATTGGTATCAGAGCTTTGGGAGATCAAAATGTGCACAAATTCGTCTAATTTGATGAAGATTTCATGAAGAATTGAAGAATTTCACCATTTTTGAAGTTTTCAAGAACACAAATGGTCTATGCACTTCTAGTTTGTTTTTTGATTTGATTTTGATTGCAAAGTGTATCTCCATTGTTCTAAACCTAATTTGCATCAAAAGATTTTCAAAAAACACATCAAGATTTGAGGAATTTGAAATTTTTAAAAAGTTTAGTGTTCTTGAGAAAATGTGATCTGTAAAATTTTAAATTTTTGATTTTGAGATTTAGTGGTGTTTTGATTAATTTGTGTGTGGATTTGTTTCTAAAAACACGTTTTAGACATGATTTGATCAAAGATTTCAAGGTTTAATCCATAAAATCATTTTTGAAATTTTTGGTTTAATGATGTTCTTGAGGTGATCTTGATGTTCTTAATGAAAATTGAGTTAGATCTTAAATTTTGATCCAAATTTTTAGTTGAGTTGTTACCTAAATGTGTTTGTAATGTGTTTTAATCCATAATTCAATTGATTCATTTTGTTTTTGAGCTTGTTGAATCACACGTGCTAACACAGTTTACATGAGGAAGAATAGTTGTAGTCAAAGTTTGACTATTTGGTCAATTGTTTGGTGGTCCACGTGGAAGTGGAAAGGGTTAGTCACATCAAACAAAATAATAAGGGTGTTACTATTCATACCCCCTGCCATTTTTCATACCCCGGCCATTTTTGTCGGCCACCTCTCCTCTCACAATACCAAATTCAAATTACATATTTACAATTTATACCCCTGAAGTTATATAATTAATTTACTTTATACCTTTTACATTTCTAATTTTCATTTTATACCTTTATTATATTAATACATAAAATCGTATATTAGCTAAAATACATTAAAAAATACGTATTAATTTTAACAATTTACACCATGATAATCGTCTCTTCGATACATTCGAAATGAGCCTAATATTGAATTTTTTGGAATAAAAAGTATTTTTGTTTATAAATGCGACATCACGGGTTGGCGGGTTGGGTCGGTTTGGCTTGAGGTTAACCCGTTATCAACCCAATATATGCGGGTTGGTGAAAATAGTATCGATTATACATCGGGTTGGCTCGGTTTGAGACTCGTGTAAATGATAACGGGTTAAACCGCATACGTATTTTTTCATGGGTTGATAACGGGTTAACCCCAAGCCAAACCGAGCCAATCCGATGTATAATCGATACTATTTTTCACCAACCCGCATATATTGGGTTGATAACGGGTTAACCTCAAGCCAAACCGACCCAACCCGCCAACCCGTGATGTCGCATTTATAAAAAAAATACTTTTTATTCCAAAAAATTCAATATTAGGCTCATTTCGAACGTATCGAAGAGACGATTATCATGGTGTAAATTGTTAAAATTAATACGTATTTTTTTAACGTATTTTAGCTAATATACGATTTTATGTACTAATATAATAAAGGTATAAAATGAAAATTAGAAATGTAAAAGGTATAAAGTAAATTAATTATATAACTTCAGGGGTATAAACTGTAAATATGTAATTTGAATTTGGTATTGTGAGAGTAGGAGGTGGCCGACAAATGTGGGAGGGGGGTATGAAATATGGCAGGGGGTATGAATAGTAAGAATCGATCATTCATCATCACGGGTGTTTTGTCTTTGAGTTTTGTAAGAATCATTCATCACGGGTGAATAGAAAATTTTCAATATATAGTTCTCTCAATCTTTCCTTCTCTCACTCTCACTCTAACTCTCTCCCTCTCCCTCTCACTCTCTCCCTCTCTCACTCCAACTCTCTCCCTCTATATATCCTTCATATATATATATATATATATATATATATATATATATATATATATATCAAAGTTGCAGATGACAAACATGGGACAAGATTTGACACGAACACCAGAATTTGTCATCGACCAGGTACAATATTATGATAACTAACATTTAGATTTATTAATACTTACGTGGACAAGTGAAAGTTATAACAAAATATAATAATTTCAGGTGTTCAGTTCTCGAGAAGAAATTACTGCATGGGTGCACAGTGTAGGACGTTCGGTTGGTTGTGTTGTTATTACCAAAAGATCAAAGTCTTATCCAAATGACGTTGTTTATAAAGTCGTGTTTATGTGTGAACATGGTGGGGTTTACAAAAGTAAGAAAGCTTCCAGTCGTGATACTGGAACAAGAAAGTTTAATTGCCCATTTGAGTTGATAGCGCTACGTTCGGCTAAGCATAATTGGTGGACGTTGAGGGTGAAATGTGATACACATAATCATGCCCTTGCCCAATATATGGAGGGCCACACATATGCAATGCGGCTAAACGAGGGTGAACTTCAACTAGTTGAAGATTTATCAGCCCAACATGTCAAGCCACGATACATTTTATCCATGTTAAAGGGTAGAAATGTGGAAAATGCATCTACGTCAAAAACAATATACAATGAAGTTCAAAAGATTAAGACAAAAAACGATGCAGGAAGACCAAAAATGCAGGTTATTTTGGATTTTTTTAAGGAAAATACTTATGATTTTGAGACTCGTGTAAATGACGAACAAACGAGTTGGAAGATTTATTCTTCATTCATCCAAAATCATTGGAGCTTTGGCGTGCATTCCCACAAGTGTTGGTCATCGATGCCACCTATAAAACAAATAGGTACCGTAATATGCATGTGTATTATATTAATGTTAATATTATTATTTTGTTTAATATTATTATTTTGTTTAATATTATTATTTTGTCTATGATCCAGGTTCGACATGCCTCTTCTTGAGATAATTGGTGTAACATCAACCAACAAGACATTTTGCATAGCATTTGTTTTCATTCATTGATAGGAGGGTTTCACCCCCTAAAATCTCACCGCAAGTGTATGGGTCGAAGTCAAGTAATAGTACTTGAGAAAGTACGAGTATCGAATCACGGGGAACTAGGAACTAAGTATCACAATTACTACAGGCTCTATTAACTGAACTGTCGATCTTTAGAGATTGGTTTTAGACTACTTAATTGCAATAAATGAAATCAAATCAAACACAAGACAAAA
>JAWVWS010001119.1:0-25000 GCA_033807775.1 Saussurea involucrata
AGGGTTTGGTGTACTCTCTAATGGTACAACAACCTTCAGAAGAGTCGCATATGTTGAAGGACTGAAGCATAATCTTCTTAGCATCAGTCAGCTGTGTGACAAGGATAATAAAGTGATTTTCACTAAGGAATCATGCTTTGTCACTGATAAAAAGGAGAAGATAGCTCCCAGCGGATACCGTATGGAAAATGTTTATGTTATAAACATGGACTCTACAACCACTGAGAACTCCTGTTTCTTCTCAAAAGCCTCATCTGATGTCAACTGGCTATGGCATAAAAGGCTTTCCCATCTCAACTTCAAGACACTGAATACTCTTTCTTCTAAAGAGTTGGTCACTGGTCTACCTCAACAATCATACGCTAAGGAGTCTCTATGGTAAGCGTGTGAGAAAGGGAAATAAACTAAAGCAAGCTTCAAATCCAAGCAAGTTTCCGCAACAAATTGTTTGATAAATATCAATAAAAAATTTAGAAAAGTAAAATATGTGTGTTTGTATTCAACCCCCCCTTCTACAAACTTGTATAACCCTTTCGGGACGAACAATCTTAGGTTGCCTCCACCAAAGACCCTAAAAAGATGGTGGACGTCATTATCTTTGACACTGAGCACAGAGAAGCAAAGATCCATCCCGGGGCAATCAGGTCTGCACTTAACCTCCCTGGAAGCTCAAGGGAAAGACGTTTCATTTCCTTACCTGACGTCAAAACTGAGGCAAGCAGAGCTGAAATCTTTGCATTTATGGATGCAATGAACTACACTTGGAACACAGGGAGAGATAAACTCCCTGAGAAGAAGCTCACAACCATCCTCAAGAGCAAGATGCCAAGCGAAATGAACTTCATCTTCGCACACCTCATCAGCTGTATGACAGCAAAGGTCGGGTCAACTGATCAGGCCTCAAAACCCCAACAAGCTATGGGGTATGCGCTGATGAAGGGGCTCCATATAGACTGAGCCAAGATCATCTTCGAAGACATGATGCTCAGGGTCGAAGACACAAAGAGGTCCCTGAATGTTCCTTATCCCTGCTTTCTCAGTGCTCTCTTCAAACAAGCACTTGGGGATAAGTACCAAAAGGTGGGAGACCTGTAGTTATCCCAGGTTGGTCCTAAGATACTCAAATTCAAGCCACTGGAAAATGAGGTACGTCTTTCTACTCTCTTACCTCTTCTCAGACCTCCTCCTTCTTCTACTTTTGCGGCTACCACTTCGGCAACGGTAATCCCAACCGCTGGTACACAGGCTGCACCAACGACTCCTTCTCGCAAAAGAAAACAATTTGAATCCCCACTTGTCACCCCTAAGCCCAAGAAGGTTTCTAAGGAGAAACCCCCCAAGCCTTCCCAAGCTGAAGACTCCACGCCTGTCTCTCCAAAGAAGACGCTGGAAAGTTCAGTGGCACGCTTCGCCACATCTGCTGGAAAGTTCAGTGCCTCAAGATACTGAAGTTATCTTGGAACAGAACCCCCCCCCTTCAGTATCTCTAAGTACTGCATAAGTATTCTTCAGTGGATCCAACGCTAAATCTACCACCCAATCCCTCTTCTCAATTCTTATTCCTCCCTCATCTTCTTTGGTCACTCCACCTTTATTCCCTTTCTCTACAACAAACGTCATTCACCTGAGTGACACGTCGACTGAAGATCTACAGCTAATGATGGATCAAAATAAAGGACCTGCGAACTCTCAGCGTCGACCATCTCTAGAAGACGACTACGAGCATTTTTCAGGTCACCGGAACTTCGATGACTTCGTCAACCAACCCGCAGGTATACATAACACCCTAAACACTCCTCTCTCAAAACCCCCAACTTCTGAGCTTTCCTTTGTTCATAAGTTTTCATCATTTACAGGTCCTAATTTGGGCACCATCAACAACACCCTCAAAGACTTGTCGACAAAAGTGGAATCTCTCACCATTTCTCTCTGCTCCAACTCCTCAGCGGTTACAGATGCTGGGGACGCATTGAAGAAACTCACCACTGAGGTGAAAGAGAAGGCCTCCAGCACTGATCTAGAAATACTGGAAGGTAGTCTCTCAAATGTTTCTCAGGCTCTCGCTGACAACTCTACCTCCATCAACACCTTCAACACCACCAACGACAACCTCTCCAACAATTTCACCACATTGTCCAGCGAGGTAACAACGCTGAAGACAATGGTGGGAAACCTTTAAGGAGAGGTTACGTCTTTGAAGACAGAGATTGGCACCCTAACCCAAATAGTGGGTAATGCTACAAATCTCCTGCAGCAAACCCTGGATCGCCTGAACGCTCCAACATGCCCTCCTTCACATTTTACTCAGGTCGGTCGGGATACTCTGGAAAAAATCAACCCTGCTATTTCTGGCCTGGAAGACAGAATGGCAACGGTAGAAACCGCTGTTGGGATCACTGGCCTGGAAGACAGTGACCTAAAGGATGCTGCTGCTGGCGCTAATACCTCCCCCATCCATCCTGTGGAAGAAGGGGAGAAGAGTCAAGAAGATCTTCCCCATGAGTTTGAGGGGGAGAAATCTGCTGAACAACCTCAGGGAGTTGAAAACCCTGAGGGAACTAAATTCTCCCTACACGACGCTGATTCTGAGGGGGAGAATGTCGAAGAACATGCTAACTCTCAAGAGCATGTTGAGTCTGAAGAAGAAGTAGTGGAAGAAAAAGAAGACGAAGACGATCTTGAACTTCATGACGACGAACCCACATAATCCCCCAAAGATGATGATGATGACGATGATGATGATCTCGACTTCTCCTTCCAACCAACCAAAAAGAGCCCTGCTCTCAAAGGGGTAGTCTTCAAAGAATCAGGAAAGGGGACCACTAAAACCAAACCTGCAGCGACTGAAGTCGTTAAGGCAAAAATAAGGGCATCGCTGCTGAAGACAATCTGACTATCCTTCTATGAAAGCCAGTTTGTCAGGTAACGTATATTTTCTTCCCTTACACTGCATCCCTCCTCTATCCCTTCTCAACCTCAGTTCCACTCTCTATAAAGCCTCTATACACTTAAACCTCATTATTTCTCTATCTTTTCTCCCAAATGATCTTATATATGTGATCATTGTGTTTCAACTAGTCCTCTCCCCTGCTTGAGAGTCAAGCAGAAGCTCCTTCTACTACAACTCCAATAATCCCAACCCCGAGTGCTGATGAAATAATCTCAGTCTTAGACTTCGCTGAGACTGATGAACAACAAGAAGAACTGCTCTATTACAAGAAAAGACCTTCCATGGTTCCTCAAAAGCCAACTGAAGAAGAGCTAGAAAAGAGAGCAATTATGATTAAAACACTTAAGGATCAGCGAATCATTCGTGCTCCTCGATTTCTCATATCAAAAAGGGAAATCGTTGAACACCTCAAAGCTGAAAAGCTCCTCGCCGATCGAAAGAGAGCTGAACAAAAAGATAAAGAATATGCTATTGAGCTCATCCAACGATCGGTGAAGGATCCTGAATTGAAGAAGACTCCTATCTCTGTTCAGCGACAATTGTGGAAGGACGCCAAAAAGATCATCGAGAAGAAAACCAAGGTCGATGACTCCACCCTAGAATGGTGCAAAGAAAGACTTCACTTTCGACATCATGGGTCCAGAATCAATAAGGTAAACATCAGGCGAAGACAACCATAAACGTTCCAGTCATTGACATCGACATCTTCAGAGAGAATGGTCAAAAGGAAACCATCTACCCTTCGTCTTTTACCAAGTACGGTTTATCTGAATGGTTGGAGATTCGAATAGTCATTCAGCGATCACGTTCAAACTATAAAACCTTTGTCGAGAAAGTTGTGAATAAGCAGATCGACTTGGTTACATCAGCTGTAGATATTCCTCCTCCTCCTCTAGTTCAATGAAGAAGGTCTGCTGCAAAAAAATAGAAAACATCTTCAGCTTCAGGTCCTCCTATCATAAATGAAACTGAAATTGACTTTTCACTAGAAGAAGTCCTTGGTCCTGACCCTGATCTCTCAGTACTCGATGTCTCCCTGCCCCCTGGTGAACGATTTATCCCTAGAAAAGTCTTAAGGGATCCCCATGGTATTTTCTTCAATGACAGCAATGAACGAAAATGCTTCCAACGCATCTCTGAGCTATGCATTGCCCCTATCGAACAGCTCAAAGATCTTGTCTACTGGTGCGGTTTCAGAGATGACCTTCTCGGACACTTCATGAAGCCTCTGATCTTTAAAGAAGCACAGCGAAGAAGGGATATTGGAGAAAAAGTCCCTGATTGGATGATCCTTACCACAAATACCCTTGATGAACTTCTTACCAAGGATGAACCTGAAAAGTTGATAGAACTCCTTTGTAAATTCTTCTTCCTTTTATCAACTGTATCTTTTTTACTTGTAATTATTATTTGTTGTACTTGTAATTTTTCCACTTCCCTTTGTAACTGATACGAAGTTTAATGAAAAATTTCAACGAATGTACTTTACTCCATCAGTACTTAAAAAGATCCCCGAAAACAGTAAATAGAACAAATATTTTATGAGTCTTTTTTATCCTTATGTTTTCTTGCTTAGAAATTTTCTTTGTTGTTATGTCATAATCAAATAGGGGAGATTGTTGATCTAAACCCTCAGTGATTTGATAATGACTCTGAAAAACACTTAGTGAAAATTATAAGTAGACAATATGTATTAGTTTCACTATCGCTGATAAATACTAAGTCTGTTTAGTACCGCTGATAGTTAGCTTTCGTTCTTTAATTTACACATTCATCGAACACTGTTTATCAGTGAGCCCTGAGCCTGTTCAGCCTCACTGATGATCGTTGATAACTTATGTTGTTACTTATGATTCCTGAAGACAAGTTTCACGTCAACCATGTTCTACGCTGAAGTCGAAGATCAAGCTGAAGAACCAGCGACAAGTCTACTAATGAACTAATGCAGATATCAGCGAAGCCAAGACCTGTCCACTCAACGTGAAGTTTCAAGTAGAAGACTTCAGCAAACGCTGAACTTTATCATTTGCTGATAAAGAATCATTCAACGAACGTTGATCATGAAGCTTCCTCTACAAGCAACTTTTGTCTTACCCCCTTGCACGCCTCCGTACGATTGTGTCAGAACGGACATCCCGTTTGTCCAGAATCGTACAACCAACTCTGATTCTACATTGTTCATCATACGGCTACTAAGTTGTCTACCAAGGTCAAAACATGCAACCAACCAAAAGCTGCCACGTGTAAAGTTGTACTGGCATGCATTAAATGCATGCAGTATATAAAGGAAACCCTAGTTCATTTCTTGAACACCTTCGACCATTCCTTATCTTTGCTGAATCTGTGTGTTAGAATATTTGTCTTAAATATTCCTAATTCCTTCTCTATCTTATTTCTAGTGCAACAAATCTTAGTGATTCTCATAGCTTGTTTAGATTAGGTTTATTCATTAATCTTGTTCTGCAACAAGTTGTAAATTGTTTGATACATATCAATAAACAATTTATAAAAGTAAAAATCGTGTGTTTGTATTCAACCCCCCCTTCTACAAACTTGTATAACCCCTTTGGGACCAACAAAAACATTTTCTTCAATGTTCAAACCACTTCTCAAATTCAAACAAATTTTATAATTTTAGAAGTGTGATTTTAAATGTTTTTTCATATATATATATACACACACACACACACACACATATATATATATATCTCGGATTATCGTAACATCATTTCTGACCGTGTGTTTCTAAAGATTAATACTTGCGTATTATCTTTTGTATATACTTTCAAGTATTCATACACACCGGTACAACTTCATATTGACTTTGTTATTACCATGTCTCAAAACGAAACTATTTTTCGATGGTAATACTCCCGTTTGTATTCCAATTTTGTTGAGCATCATATATTTTTTCAGCGTGAGAACTTAAACGTTTCATTCAAAAATTGTTTGTATTTGTTCATATAAACAAATTTCAATTCTTTGATACACTATCCTTTTAAGATTATCATTCATGATATTTGATCTGATTGATACATTGTCAGATTCTCAAACAAGTCCTTCGAATTCATTTCATTCATTAATTATTCTTGTTTTGAGAATTCTTCATCGTTCAAATGCTCAAATACCGAGGAGCATACATTCTGATGACAATGTCAAAATGCTGATATTCATATGTGTTCAAGCTAAACTGTTGAACAACGCAAATATTTAGGACAAAATTTCATGGGATCAGTGTGTGAGATTATTAAACTTCTATGGATTCACGTTAACCAGTGTTTCCTACCCAAGAAGTTATCCTTGAGTGATTGAGGGGTGAGGGGTCTACATCAAAGAGTGGGGGAGATCGTACGACCATATTTGACCTTGATTGTCAAGTATTGGTTGACTTGAATCACCTCCAGACTTCAAACCCGGGCATGTTCTTTCGGTGTGCCTCTTTAAGAGCTCCACAAAATTTTGCATTGTGCTTTTTTGCTCTTGTTATTGAGAACCACCATATTATATGCATTCCAATCTTCGGACTTTCATCCATGCCCGACAAAAACTTCTTTAATTTATTCATTCTCACCGGCCATTTTGATCGAAAGTTGGAAGAATCGAGAGATTGAGAACTTGCGAAAATTGAATACGAGAGAGCGAGAATTCGAGAATTCTGAATGTTTTTTTTTGCGTTTTGTAGCTTTATATCTTATCCCATACACCAAATAACTTATTTATAGTGTTTAGGGACCCAAAAAAGCTAAAAACGGTCAAAAAGTCCACCAAACGCCTATAATACCGTTAAACACTCTAAATCCGGGGACCGGTTGTGTATGGTGGGCTCTCATCCAGAATTCAGACGGGCTAGGCTTCGGGCCTCCATCGGACCGGTCCGAAACCGGGCTGGTTTGGCCATCTTTAAGTGGGGCTGATAGTTTCATGGCTAACGTATCAGTGTAGGCCAAAAACCGCTTTGCATATACGAAGAAAGCATTCTTTTTTGGTTGGCTCCATCTTTGTCAAATAATAATTAAAATTTGTTAAACAATCAAAATGATATTATTATTAAATAGTTAATTACTTTTTATACCTAACTTATTTAGTTTTTTATTTTCTTTTTCTAATTACTTAAGTTTAGATTGATTTTTCTTTCATGATTGAGCTTTATTATTTTACTTTTAAATCTATAGTGATAATTTACTTTTAGTACCGTAAAAGCATATCCAACAACTTTCCCATTTTGGAGAAAATGGAGAATATGAGGATTTTGGACTGAATTTTTGCTCCAACAGTTTCCCCAAAACTATCCCTAAAATGGAGAAAGTAGGATAGAGAAAGAGTTTTTCTCCAAATATGGGGATAACTCCAAAAATGATTACTACATAAGAGGACCAATAGAAATCTTTGAAAAACAATTATTTGGAGAGAGAAATAATATTTTAATAGATGAAAGAAATATTTTAATATTATAATCAAATTTTTTCTCCAAAATGGAGAATCTGTTGAAGATGAATGTAAAATATTTTGGGGATTTTAACTTTTGGTCCTCATTTTAGAGAAATTTTGGAGAATTGTTGGAGATGCTCTAATTTAGTTAGTGTCAACTATTCTTGTTAACATTTTGAAAACGATGATACTTTAAATTAATTTGTATTTGATGTAAATTAAAAAAAGAGTAAACTACCTGTTTGGTCCCTGTGGTACACACTTTTTATCCATAATGGTCCCTAAAACAAAATAAGTACACAAAAGGCCCATGTGGTACGCATTTTCGCACCCTTTTGGTCCCTCCCTCTAACAAACTCAGTTAACCCTGTTAACTCAAAAGGTATTTTGGTCATTTTATCACTATTTTGTCTTTTTCTTATTTTATTTTGTTTTGTTAATAAAAATTAAAATATATTTTAATATTATATTACTTTATGTATTAATATATATATATATACACACACACAGAGACGTCTTCCACCTCCTCGTCGCTTCGTGAGCCCCCTTCGTTCCGGCGACTGTTACTGACCTAGACGTTTCACACCTCCTCCAAATCCACATACTGTCTTCAATCTTCTCCTGCAATAAGCACAAAAGCGATGTGCTTTATTTTTCCACTGAGCATGGGGGTGTGTTTCAAGAAGAAGATACATAAATTGGGTTGAAGTGAGAGAAACAGAGGTGGGTTTGATCAGAAAGATGAAGTGTGGGTGTCTGATTTTAAAGGTGGGTTTCGAGCAAAAGAAATCGTTTTCAATCGAATGAATGAGGATGATCGAAAACCCCCGGAGGATCGCCGGAGTTGACACTTTCGGGCCAGAAAATGTCTGCTAAATCACCTTGATAGTTGTTCTCCATAATCAATCAATGAGAAAAACTAAATCAGAAATTCAAGAAATCTTCGTTTGACTTTGACCAACTAGTTTTGTGTGTTTTTTTGCACCAAATAGATGTGAAGATTTGAAGATGCAGTTTGTGGGTGTTTTTCTTTTTGGTTTATACGTGGGGATGAGTTCTTTGATGGGTGTTGAAAAAGATAGAATTTTTAGGGTTTGGAAAGAGATGATATCGTAGAAAACAGATCAAGAAACCATTTTTGTATACCTATATATGTGTGTAAGTGTTTTGTATATATATATATACACACACACACATATATATATATATATATATATATAGAGAGAGAGAGAGAGAGCAAATTACTATTTTGGTCCCTGTGGTTTGTCAAAAAATACAGTTTTGGTCCCTAAACTTCATTTAATACTGTTTTGGTCTCTGTGGTATGCAGAATTTTACGGAATTGGTCCCTCGAGCTGACGGAAGTCTATTTCCTCCGTTAAGCTCGAGGGCAAAATGGTCTTTTTACCCTTTTTCTTTTATTTTACCATTTTTTAATTAATTATACCTTTTTCTTTTATTTTTTCTTTTATTTGCTTGAATCTTCATCAAAGAGAGAGAGAGAGATACAAATAGATAGAGATAGAGATCGAGAGATGAGAGATGGGAGAAGAAGAGATAGATAGAAGAAATCGGTGAGAGAAAGAAGAGATAAAGAGAAGAGAGATCGAGGACTGCAAATCAACACATCACCACTTTGTTACGGATTTGGTCCCTGTGGTGGAGAAGAAAACGCGATAGCGGGTGGATTTAGGGCTAGCGTGGACTGCAAATCGACGGAGAGGGTGGCTATTGGAGGTCTATGTGAAGTAACGAGAGAGAGACAGATGGTGGCTGGTGCTGGACTGGTCGCCGGTGTGGGTTGTTTGCTGTGAGAAATCGAAAGGGAGATGGAGAACGAGAGTGCAGATGGCGGTGTTTGCTTGTGCGTGAAAACGAGAGGGAGAGACCCTGAAGGGTTCTGTGGTGCGTGAAATCGACAGAGGGGTAGGTTAGGGTTTCGTGATGTAGTGAGAAAGGGAGAGGGGGGATATGGAGGTGGTGGTTCATGGTGGGGTTGGTCGTCGGAGATCAAACAGATCGAGAGAAGAGATCGGGAGAGAGAGAGAGAGATGCCGATCTGAGAGAAGAATCGTCCATGTGCTTCGGAGAAGAGATAAAGATCGAGAGAGGGAGAGGGGGGATATGGAGATATGAGAGAGACGAAGTCGCCGGAGAAGACGATTCGCCGAAGAAGACGATTTCGTCCGGTCGTTTATTTGATTATCAGAAGCTCGTCTTAATACTTCTTCCATTTCTTTGAATTTTTTGTTGATTTTGCATCAATTCTCAATTGGGTTTTGTTTATTTTCGTAGTTATTAAATAAAGTTTATTTAGTTTGGGTTCTTGAATTAGTTTGAGCTCTTTACAAAAATTCTCATGGTTTTTTGAACTCTTTCATCTAGGTTCATAAATTTGTAATTTCATCTTTTTTTTAGAGTTTTAGTATAGTTGCATCAATCTTGATCTGGGTTTTTGTATGTTGTTATTAGGGGTTTAATCCCCTTCGATTCAAAGTTTGATTTTGTTGGTGTTCTTCATTGTGTTCAAAGTTTGATTTTGTATGTTAGGATTTGTTAAATGTTTTTGATGTTTTGATATTAGATTTGGATTTAGGGTTTGATTTATGTTCTTGATGTTCTTATTCTTGGTATGGTGTTCATCATAATCTTCATGGAGAAGATGAACATTCAAACTAAAAATGAATTAAAAATGTTAAAAGAAATAAAAATATAAAAAGACCATTTTGCCCTTGAGCTTAACGGAAAAAATAGACGTCCGTCAGCTCGAGCGACCAATTTCGTAAAATTCTGCATACCACAGGGACCAAAACAGTATTAAATGAAGTTTAGGGACAAAAACCGTATTTTTTGTCAAACCATAGGGACCAAAACAGTAATTTATATATAAACGTTGCAGGTGTATGTGTTTTGTATACCTATATATATTTTTGGGAAATTAATTAAAATACCCAAACTTTGACTTTGACTTTGACTTACCAAAATACCAAAAAAAAGTCATTTCTTGCCAAAATACCCTAAATTTCCGCGATGACACCCGCGATGGCCCGCCGCGGCCCGCGATGGCCCGCGATGGTCCGCGATCGAGGCCCGCGATGGCCCGCGGTGGGTACTGAAAGTGTAAATAATGTTGCAAAATTTTACACTTTCAGTCCCTGTCCGCGATCGCGGGTTCCCATCGCGGAAATTTAGGGTATTTTGGTAAGAAATTGAATTTTTTTGGGTATTTTGGTAAGTCAACTTCAAAGTTTGGGTATTTTAATTAATTTCCCTATATTTTTCTCTATATATATATATATATATATAAGTTGCAGGTGTATATGTTTTGTATACCTATATATATATGTATATATATATATATATATAGGTATACAAAAGTTGCAGTTTTTGTGGGTCAAAGAGAGAGGGAGAGAAAAGGATTTGGGGAAGATGAAGTGAGAAAAAGACAAACTAAAAAAAAGACAAAATAGTGGTAAAATGACCAAAATATCCTTTTGAGTTAACAGGGTTAACTGAGTTTGTTAGTGGGAGAGACCAAAAGGGTGCAAAAATGCGTATCATAGGGGCCTTTTGGGTACTTATTTTGTTTTAGAGACCACTATGGGTAAAAAGTGTGTCCCACATGGACCAAACAGGTAATTTACTCTTAAAAAAACATTAACAGGCTTGATTTATAAATACAAATTTTAACCTACTCATTTCAAAGGGAAATTAATTAAAATACCCAAACATTGAAAGTGACTTACCAAAATACCCAAAAAAATTATTTTCTTACCAAAATACCCAATTTTTCCGCGATAAGATCCCGCGATCGCGGGCAGGGACCAATTGTGAAAATTTTATTTACACTTTCAGTCCCTGGCCCCCGCGATCGAGGCCCGCGATGGCTCAAACGCGGCCCGCGATGGCCCGCGATGGGGACTGAAAGTGTAAATAATCTTGCAAAAATTTACACTTTCAGTCCTTGCCCGCGATCGCGGGATCTTATCGCGGAAAAATTGGGTATTTTGGTAAGAAAATAATTTTTTTGGGTATTTTGGTAAGTCACTTTCAATGTTTGGGTATTTTAATTAATTCCCCATTTTAAATATACTCATATGATAAATGATAATATCCAATGTATTTATTGCTGATGTTTCTGTTTTTATAGTAAATAAAATTTAATATAAATTACTTCAATTTTTTAAATATAAATGATATATGAATTTTTATACTAGAAAAAGAAAAAAATGAAGTTTATTATAAAACTGTTATAATTTTTTTCCCTAAAAGACAATATCATTAAGAAATACAAGAAGGTATACACAATAAGAAGGAAATTTATGAGTAAAATATTTTCTAAAGAAAAAAACACACCGAAACTACACAATCGAAAACGAAAACAACAACAGAAAAAGGGACAGAACCAAGAAATACTCTTGGCACAAAGGAGAATCAATCCAAGTCTTCCATAAAATCGACCAATTCTTGTATCTTACTAAGATCCAAACAAAAGAATGAAATTGAATATCGCAAAGAATATCACCACGAACGTCGGCCCTTTTGAAGATCCGAGCATTCATATATTTTCAGAGAGATAAGTTGTGATCCGAATACCCATTTTCCTTCAAGCTAGTTGCTTTCTTTCAACAGCTTGCCAAACTCCTTTTAACAGTCCCAAAATCTGTCTCCATCGTAAATAAGCAAATCGATAGTTGATGTGAAAGTATCAAAATCAATATTCCACCATTTAAAGAAGCAAATCTGTTACGAGTTTAATGATTATGGGATGCGGCTTATAAAATAAAAAAGGTTTACAGAATACTGACGTGTCATAACAGAAAAATGATATAACGGTTTTTTAAACGATATTAATGACTGTTATATTTTAAAACTTCGGGGAATTTCAAAAAAATATTTTATTTTAATTAAAATACATACAAAATTAGTTACATTACTTAAGAAAAATAAACAGAATTAGTTATATGAGGATATATTTATCAAAAAAATAATTATATCATACACCATAATGAAAAAAATGGATACACAGCAAAAGCTTAAAAAACCCATCCGTATACGACGACCCCCTTCGCTCTCACTCACTCCCAATTAGGCTTCGTGGTTCTCTGTTTATTGCGCTCTTCGATTCTTCGTCTACTTTTCCTTCTCGTTGATTCATCAACCACTGTAAGTATCTTATCTCAGTTTCTCAATTGATTCTTGATTTTTGTAGATCTCTTTTTGCTTTCCAATTTTGATTGAAGATCCCTAATTTTATGCTTTGCACGACCGTCTCTGTAAGCGTCTGTTGTTCTGTTTTATTGCTTTCATCTGATTGATGATACAATTCATGTTTATGTTATGATGATGCTATATGTGTCTTGCAAGCTTTACCTGAGCTCCAACGATGAATATTAAGTTGCGGATTTATGTGTTCAATAAGAGCTGTTTTTTGTTGGATTTGATGTAGCATTTTTTAGATGTTGATTAGTATTTTTTTGATCGATTGATTGAATTTTTGTTAAATCGATGGCAGACATGCACCAAAGGATAGGGTGCTACAGATTCGATTTGGGGAAACTGCTAGTTGGGTTTTTATTTTCGGAATCTCATTTATAGTTTAGAATGAGTTTGGTTTTCTTTTTGCTATTGTTTTTCTTTATTGTATAGTATGGGCTAAAGGTTTCCTCAAAATATATCGTTATAAGAATATGAAGTTGGCAATTGGATTAGGAATTAGGATGAAAAAGCCCTTGCTGAAGTTTTTCTGCACAAAATATGTAAAGAAGGTATATTCAGGTGAATAAGTGTGTGGAGACTAGGTTTATTTTAAATAGAGAAACTTGTATTTTTTAAGACACACAAACATATATGTATGTACGTATTTATGCACAAACATATATGTGTGTGTATGCCTTTATTTGAAAACAAGCTTAGAAATATTAGTGGTAAGGTTGCAGCAACTTGTCTTGTTCTAGGATAAAACATGTCAGTGCATAATCCATGCACAAATCTTATAATTGACAGTTATCTTATTTGTAATTGTGTTTGATGATGATCATCCCGTGTTTCCTCTCTTAGGAAACCATGAGTGATGAAGGGGAAAAGACTTGTCCACTTTGTGCTGAAGAGATGGATCTAACAGATCAGCAGCTGAAGCCTTGCCAGTGTGGTTATGAGGTATGGACTTTTTTCTTTAAAATTTGTGCTAGTTGTTAGAAAAGTTACTTTCTTTATCTAAATTCTCAAAGTGGCATTTTAGTTCTCATGAGTAGCATTGTACTTAAAAATTGATTGGCATGTGGAAGCTAGTACTTGTTCTCAATATACTTGACGTTGGATGATTATCAATCAATAGCCATGTTATTATTTAAATTTAATGCTGACCAGCCAATACCCCATATATTGTTGCACCTTTGAAATTCATAGGTAGCAAACTAGTTGGGATAAAAATCCTCATTTCCACTTGTTAACCCGTTATTTTGTTGGATGCTTTACTCCATATTATCATCATGCTGGATTTGGAAATTGCATTTGTTGAAATCATCTTCCTCTTTTGTTTTATTATTGTATGATATGTCGATTGGTGCATGCTTTGTGCAACTACTTGTAGCCTTACGAGCTATTATATCTACAGATCTGTGTCTGGTGCTGGCACCACATAATGGATATGGCTGAGAAGGATAACACAGAAGGGCGGTGCCCAGCATGTCGTACTCCTTATAACAAGGAAAAGATTGTGGGGACCGCTTCAAAATGTGAAAGGTTTGACTCTGTATGATATGTTGTATCAAAGCTTGTTATTTTTCATATAGTTTTCTTTAACTTCTCGATACTGCAATCAGATTGGTTACTGGAATGAGTGTGGAGAAGAAACAAAAGTCACAGAAGGGGAAAATTAAATCTTCCGAAGGAAGAAAGCAGCTTGGCAGTGTGAGGGTTATTCAGCGTAATCTTGTCTACATTGTAGGACTACCTCTAAATTTAGCAGATGAAGATGTATGTATTCTCTTCCTTGCTTGCTTGCATGCATGTTCTTCCCTCCTCGATAATTCATCTTCACTCTTATTTCACTTGGAATTTCAACCTAATCTCTGTTTTATAACCAGCTTCTGCAGCAAAAAGAATATTTTGGTCAATATGGGAAGGTACTAAAAGTGTCTATATCCCGGACTGCAGCTGGTGCTATTCAGCAATTTCCTAACAGTACTTGTAGTGTGTAAGTTCCAAGTGTTATTGGCTATATGGACAATTGATATTGATATTGTTTGGTTTTCTTGAGTGATCGCTTGTAATTCTTTGCAATCTTAAAGCTAGTGTCTATATATACAAAAAATATAGTTTTTTTTACCAATTTGTGAATCGAATATACTCTTCATCCTATAGATTAGTACTGTGAGATTAGATTCTTCACATCTGCACTTGGTGCACAGTTTTTTGTAGGGGTAGGAAAAGAGTGAATACAGAGCAGATACTGTAGCATGGGCACGTGTAGCTGAATTTGAAAGCTGGCAACTGTATCAAAAAATATCCCAACTCCCATATCCAAATTTCTACACAATGGATTTTACTTAAATATCGAAATATCCAAAATAAGTTTGAACCCTTTTCTTTAGAAGACGGAAACTAACATATAGATGAACAAACCAAGATTATTTTTTTTGGTAAAAACAAAGTAACAAACCAAAATACTTATGACATACATACAGATGCTGTATGTTTTGCACACATATAGTAATCATAGGTATTTGAAGACTAAATGGTTTAGTTTCTGTTTCTCTAGACCGACCCATGCAGTTGGCAACAATCCCTTACATAAGTGTTTCTTTTTTTGAAAATGTTCAAATGTAAAGTTGTCCAGGGTAAAGTGGACACCTTTTTTAGATGGATGTAGTATTATATATTTAATCATATAATATGTTATCAATTATGAAGTTGGAAACATATGGCGATTTTCGTATGAGGGCACAATTCAGATATCCAATATAAATTCGGATGTTAGATATTTGACTATATCTGCATAAGCAGCTGTGGTTATGGATCTTATACATGTTGAACCTGATAAAGCGATACCTGTGTTGATTGGATATGCGTTTCCGTTTTATAGCTGTGGTTTGCTTTTATCCCTGACCAACTCCTCCATTTCCCGTGTTCACATTGTCCAGATATATTACTTACTCCAAGGAGGAAGAAGCAGTTCGTAGTATACAGTCAGCACATGGCTTTGTCTTGGAGGGTAGACCTTTGAGGTTGGAACACTATAATGTGACCCATATGTTTCTTCTTCCCTTACTTTACATGACGCCGATTGGGGTTTTGTTGCAGGGCCTGTTTTGGGACCACAAAGTACTGTCATGCATGGCTGAGGAATGCGGTATGATAAATAAATGACTTGATGGCAATTCAGTTTATTGCTTTACTCCTCAACTTGGTATATTATAATACTCATTGGGTGGTGAGCATTTTCGTTTTGTTTGATCCAGCCTTGCACCAATGCTGATTGTATGTACTTGCATGAGTTTGGACCGCAAGAAGATAGCTTCACTAAAGATGAAATAATATCAGCATATACAAGGTATAGTCATATTGTTATTGCACGATATTTACAAATTGTTGATTTATCTTGTTTCCAAGTTTCTTAGAATTGTATGGAAAGAATATTTATGAAGAAGCATTTGGCTAGCTTTTTGAGAAACCTATTCGGTCACATGGAACAAGTAGCAGCTCTTAGTTCAGTGGGAACTATCTGCAAGTCTTTGAAAGGTGTATGGGTGTCTTTAGGTTGCTTGCTTGTTCAAATATGGTTATGGGTTATGAGGACATTCCATAGTTAAGTCAGTTTTTTCTAGATGGGAGAAAATATGAGGAGACGGTAAATGGTTGAGTATGAAACATTAGTATTTCTCTGTGGCAAGCAAATATCAAGTGCTTGAGTATCTAGATAGTGATGTTGTTTGAAAAAGGCGATTTATATCTGTGAGCAATGCATAGGTAGGAGGGGTAGGGTTATATTGCAAGATATCTAAAAGTGTTGATTTGCCCTTTTGTGACGACGAATAACTCTGATCCTGTTGCAAACTTAAAATCCTTTCCTAGAAATAAGCGTTAGATAGTATCAAGGTGTTTGGTTGCAGACTAACACTCCTGATATTCGGGTCTATCATTATCGTTCATTATATTTGTGGATTTCATATGTACAGCCTGGTTTCCTGGGTTTGGTTTGAACTTTGAAGGTAGAATGATGGTTTGAATAACTTGGGGAGGTTTTCACTCAAACTGAATATCAGATAAATGGAATTTTGATGCTGACACACACAAAGTACATTCAAAATGATTTGTATTACTTTCATGTTTTGTCAATGATAAACCACAGATAAACGTTTGATGAAATAAATACATTATGTTTCAATTTTTAAATGGGTAGGTTTAAGATCAAGTGTGATTACTTATTTTTCCAAATTCCAGTGCTGTAACAATTAATCTTTGTAACAAGAAAGCACAAACATGGGCACTACTACTATTGTTTGTCTTTTATAGATATTAAATCATGTTCGATTCTTTAAATTCAACATATTATAGTAGTCTTACTAGTTACAGTCGCATGACGAGTTTCTGATTGGTTTCTTTAGTGATTTGAATCCTGTGGAGGGCTTTCCATGTATATTTATGTGTATATTTATATAAGGAATAGTTAGAAAGAGTTATTCAAGGATTATGTGGTTGATACTTTTAAAAGGATTTAAGGATTTCCATGTAAAACCCTTAACCTTAACATAGGGTTTGATAAGTCTCGAGATACGTTTCACTTACTTTGTTAGTTCGAATTCTGTGTTGGTTTATTGTCCCCCAAATTAACTTACGTAGTGTTTTAAAGGAATAGAGTTCAGCAAATTACTGGTGCTACAACTGACATGCAACGGCGCTCGGGAAATCTTTTACCACCTCCAGCTGATGAACACTCTAATAACAGCACCTCTCCATGGGCCAAACCTATTAGTAAAAGTACCACCAGTGTAAGATATTCTGTGTTGACCTTTTTGTTATTTAATTTTATGTTTCTGCAAAATCTAATATTTTCTTTTAACACAAGACCTTGATTGATGGAATTTGTTCTATCTGATATGCAAGCCATCAGTTTCATCTTGTAGTGAGATTAAGCATACTTAGGTCCTCTAAACTGATTTAGAGACCATCTTACATTTTCCAGTTATCATCATGAATTTTTAGATTGAATGTTTTGTTTCTTCTCTTATTGCATGTAATTGTTAATAGTTTAATGTTGTTATGGTGAAAAATGTTTCGAGAAAGATGGTCATCGGAGCTATAGATTGACAATGATTTACTGATGACTTCTGTCATTTATGACTAGCAGAATCCAGCAAACAGCGTGAAAGTTTCCCCACCAAATAGTAGTTCTGGGAGATCAGTAGCTCTTCCTGCAGCAGTCTCATGGTAATGTCCTTGTGCACACATTTCTTTTCATATTATATAGGCTAATTTTCATGAAAATGCAACGTACTTTGGTCCCGATCCTATTTTGTATAACATACTTTCTAAACTTTCATTTTGGTATCTTAGATGTGGCATGTCAAACGCTTAGGTACCCGGTTTACATCTGAGAATGCATGTTAAATGCAACATACTTTGTTATGATTCCTATTTTGTCTAGGCCTTGTTTGTTTTTTGGAAAAAAGCTCTTATTAGCCTCTTATGTCTGATTCGTTAAGAGGTAGGGTCATTCAGACTGTTTGTTTTTTCCAAATTTTCAGAGCCACTTATCGTTCTCTTATCTGGTAAGAGGTAAACTAACCTCTTATTTGCCTCTTATTGTTCTCAATGAATTAACCTTAACAGATCTTTTCTCTCAAATCGATTCACTTGGATTATAATAAAACTCAATTCACTATAATTAGGTGATTTTCAAATTTAAATTTGAATTTTATTTAAATATATTATTATCGATAGTATTTGTTTAAATGAATAATTTTATAATTTAGATGTAAATTTCGTAATGATGATGCATAAATATGTGAAATTGTATAAATTTATATATATATATATATATATAAATTCAACACTATAATATTCTAATGGGTCAAATACATAATTTAAATAAATTCAGACGTTTATCAGTTTACAAAACTAACAGTCTTATTATTCAGATTTCAGACTTCATCACCACCTCTTATCAATCAGAAGTGAAATAAAAGCACATCTTACAAAACAAATGCCACCTAACATAATTTGGTCTAAATATTTGAGATAGGTTATAGGTACCAATATGAAGGTTTTGGAAGTAGTTGCATTTTCTTACAATTTGCTCTTTTATATATCTACCGACTTTGATGTGCTACAGGGGAACACGTGTTTCAAATAGTCAGCCTATTGTGGCAAATGTAGCAAGTTTAAAAGGACCATCTAAGCATCAAGCCGACTCGTGTAGTACTACACTCTCATTTTCATCAGCAGTAGTGAGTCCTGTATCTCATGGCGATGAGATAATAAAGAAGCATAGTGAAGAAAACCACACTTTCCAAGAAGAAGGTAATTACGTGTCTATGAAAAAAGTTGTGGGCACGGACCACAGAAGAACGCTGTCTGAGACACTTGTTACCGCTACACTTCCTTCTTCCTCAACCTCAAGCAGCCAGCTGTTTACAACTTCACCAAAGGATAAAAACGTAAATATCGTACCTGATTTCTCAAGTTCTTCAGAGATTTCCAGGCATTATTCAAATCCTGTTTTAGACAAGGACCTAAATGAGGCAGAGCAATTTGCAGAATCTTTGGCCATAAATGAAGCAGAAATTTCTGCCAAACCCAACATGGATCTTTCTGTTACCAGAGAACAATCTGATTTAGTATCAAGTTTGCAAATGAAAATAGCACAAGTTGCAATTAATGAAGCGGAAGAAGAGTTGCTGTCTTTCAATGATCAGAGGCTCACGGATACAGAAATTGTTACGCAAACAAGCTATATACAAAATCTGCCTCATTTTTCTTCTCAACATGCGTCTTTTTCGGCTAATGGCAGTCTAGATCCTCCATCGTTGGATCAAAATCTTGAGAAGGATCCCCAACATGCATCTAATAGATACTCAACTACTTTAGATGGTAATTCTTCTATAGGCATGTCTAATGGGCATTCTAGCTTCCATGGTAGTGAATGGGGTAAAAGGCAAATGGGGATGTTTGAAGAAGCAACAGCAGCAGCAAAGGGGACCCACAGTTGCGGCGCCTTAGATTTAGGAGAAAGCAGTATAATTTCTAATATTCTCTCGATGGATTTTGACCCTTGGGATGAGTCCTTAACTTCACCTCAGAACTTGGCTAAATTTTTAGGTGGTAATGATAAACAACCTGAATCTCAGAGAGTTTTAAGTTCAAGGAAAACACAAAACAGCAGCCAGTCAAGGTTCGCTTTTGCTAGACAGGATGAATGCACGGATCAAGGAATCAATTATGCACCACATATAAGTGATTTTGGAAGAGGTCTTGAGCATAAGAATTTCAGCTCTGGTTTTGGCGGTAACAATAGTAGTTATTATGACAACAAGCTAAGTGATGGCAACGGTTTCTCTTCTTTTAACTATGAGGACTCTGATAATTTTGCCACCAATTATTCTCCTGTGTCTGAAAATAAGATTTTAGGTATGTTCTGGTAACTTACGATTCGTATTCTTGTACTTGTATAATTCAGCCAAGAGTTTCTCCTCTAAACCCTAAAATTATTATTATGGATCGGTGAGTATGAGTATGCTTCTCATTGTTAATCCTTCTAAATTTCGGCCAATGTGAACAGGTTCAAGAGCACAGGTATCTGCTCCTCCTGGTTTTTCAGGGCTGAATAGAGCTCCACCTCCAGGCTTCACTTCTCAAGAGAGGATGGAACAAACTTTTGATAATCTATCTGGTTAGTAATTTTAATCGGTGCTTAATCTAGACTTGAGGGGTAAAATAGTCATTTCTGTCATTCAGCAGAACAAACAAACAAACATCACGTTAGCTTAATCCATACAAGGGCTTGATGAAAAAACAACCAAACTGCCTCTAAAGGTGTCTCATGGTCTCTTCCTAATTGACTTATTTTATTAATCAACTTATTTTTCAGGGAATCATATGTTCGATACTTCCCCATTATTGAGAAAAGCACATCAAGCATCAGCCCCTGTAAATATTGGCGGTGTTAGTGATTTCGAGTTTATGGATCCTGCAATTTTGGCAGTTGGTGGTAGAGTTCCTAATGGGCTAAATAGCCCCAGCTTAGACATGAAATCAAACTTCCATCCACAGCCAAATTCTTTTGAAACTGATGTCAGACTTCAACTTTTGATGCAAAGATCCTTTTCTCAGCAAAACCCTAGATTTACTGAACTTGGAGATGGTTATCCTCAGCAAACCGGTTCTTATGGAATCCCTTCACGTATTGTTGAACAATCTCTGCCAAATAATCATTCCCCTTATCAGCAGACCAATTTCCAGCAGCCAAGGAGTTCCATGATCTCTAATGGCCACTGGAATGGTTGGAATGAAGCTCAGGGTGGAAACGATATCGCAATTGCGGAGCTCCTTAGAAACGAGAGGCTGGGATTCAACAGATATTATTCAGGTCCCGAGGATACAAAATTCCAGCTGTCGAATTCAGGTGATCTGTATAACAGAACATATGGAATCTGATTCTGCCGTTTGGTATCTCTGAGCTTGTTGGGATTAGAAGGATCGCGTAAAATGAAGGTTTGCAACCTAGAAATGGCATGATTGACTCTTGATTGGTGAAAGGATTGAACCCTCTGGAACAGGGATTCCAGAAACCAGCAGGTGAGGCTTAAATTGTTTGCTATTCTTGTTTTCTTGATCTTTTTTGCAAGCCAGGGGTCTCCTCGGAAACAGCCTCTTTGTCTCTTGAAACAAAGGTAAGGTCTGCGTACATCACTACAACAAAATCGGGTTATATGGCGTTAAAAATGTCTAAATAAACTAATAAACGACTTATAGGATTTAAGTTTATAGGACCAAATAGTTATGCGTCCTATGTAAAAGTGTTACAAGAAGTTCATAGACACTTTTGGGAGTCTTGATAAGGTTTTTAGGACAATTTTGAAATGAAGCATTCTATTACTTTTTTATATGATGTTATTTGAAAAAAATGTCATAAAAACTAGTGTCCTATTTAATGACGTCTTCTCAAAGTTGTCTTGTGACAAAACTATAGGCCATTTTATTTCAAACACGGCCCAAAAACTTGTTAAGATGTCCAAAAACGTTTTATAAACGTAAGTCCTATACATCGGTCTATTAATATATTTTAACATTTTTGGTGTCCTATAAACCTAATTTTGTTGTGTGCATCTCAAGTCTTAACTCCAGACCAACTATACTGGTTTGGTTTGGTTTGGTTTATCGGCATGTTGGGGAAAGTTATATACATATTTTTTGTTAGCAGGTGGAGCAAGTTATGAGATGGAGGATCCTATTTCAAAACTCGAGTGGTGGATATGTTGTTGATACGAGCGTGAGAATTTCAGGCAAATTAATCCTTGTGCTCTTTCTAGCCTCTATACCGTGATAATTATCTGCAACTGAATTGTTGAAAAGGTTTTTTTTCTTTACATATTTTCTTAAAATTTAATTGTTTGTCGTGTGGTTGCGCAAATGCAACGATTGATGATAATTTTATACAACTTCAAATTTGAGGCAACTTTTAAAATGAACACAGCAAGCTTCCAATGATTGATTTTTATGACAACTGCGTGCATCTTTCTGCTGCTACAATACATTGGGTCACATTGGTTCGATATATGCATCTTATGGTGTTTACTTTCATGAAAATACTTCGACTTTTCGCAATTATTTTCCGTTCTAAATAATAGATGTGTTATTCTAATATCTGTTTGTTGGTATCGTGTGTGTAGGAATTTGTATATTGAAACACGGGCATTGACTTCTCTACGAACTGTATTGTTGCAACTGTGTTTTTCGGAGGAAATGACGATTTTTGACAATTTTTTTTACTTCTAACTGATTTTAAAAAATGTAGGTTAAATGCACACATATATTAGGGAAAAAGCCAAAAAAAACATAATGGACTTTAGCGTTTGAAATAATCAAGACCTTAGACAATTTTTTGGAGCAAATAAGTCATTGGACTTTTTAAAACATGTTAAATAAATCCTTAGACTTTCTAAAACCTATTAAATACATCCTCATTATTTAAAAATGTCACTTGCAACTTGACTACGAGGTAAAACTACAAATTAAAAAAAACCCTAAAAACTATTCTAAACTAATCGTCGCCTATTCCATGCTCCCCCACCTTCGCTCACTCTTGTCGCCACTGCCCTCAACCCAGCCGGATGTCACCACCATTCTTGGCCGGTTCCCACAAGGTTTAATTTCTCAGAAATCACTTAGGATGAGTCGTGCGGGCATCCCACCGCTTTGCCTTCGATGAAAGCCTTCATGTCAGCCTTCTCGAGGCTGTTTCCCTCTTGACTTTGGATCTTAGCATCCAAAAAGTCTGTCTGTACAAACGATCAAAGGGGGGAGATAGAAAAGAGGAGATTTCAGAATAGCCACTCCACTCCATGGATAGTGCACACAGATTCTTCTTTCATTTGCAATTCCACCTCCTTGACAGATTAAAGAGCTAGCCAGCTTCTCTTAATGCCAAGTAGTAGAAAACCGCTTTCAAAGTACTCATATAGCGAAAACGGGTTTCGACAACCATATGTTGGTCCAAACTTCTCTTCCGAACATGTACTCATTTGTTCGAAGAATTGCAGAAGCTCGTAGGCTTTTGATAGTATGCAAGATAGGGATGTGGTTGCTTGGAACTCCATGTTAGATGCATATGTTTTGATCGCAAAGATAGATTTCGCAATCCAACTTTATAGAATCATGCCTAAAAGGGACCTTTTTGTCAAATAACATTATGGTATCTGAGTATGCAAAATTTGGTGATGTGAATTATACCAGGACATAATTGATGATTCCTGAAAGATATACCATCTCATGGAACTCTATGATTCTGGCATGTGGTAATCATGGGGATATGGAAGAGCACGTAAGGTGTTCGATGGAATGCCTCAACGAAATGTCATTACACAGGATACATTGCTTGGAGCATATTTCAACAATGGATTATTCGAAGAAGTTAATATGTTTTTCGAGAAGATAAAAGATGATAAGATGAAATCCCCATATTACCTTACGATAACAACACCCTTACCTGCTTGTGCTCGGTTAGGGTTATTAGAAAAAGGTCGTGAAATTCATGTTTACGTCCAAGATTCACGACTCATATCGAGCCCCAATGTAACCACTTCCCTGATAGACATGTACGCCAAATGTGGGTGCATAGAGAGCTTTCTGACCGTGTTTTACAAATTACAAGTATAAAGTATGAGATGTTTACTGCTCGAACGCATTGATATCTGGACTTGCTCTTCACGGCTATGGTGTTGCTCCTCTCAAAGTGTTCAATGAAATGCTACAAAGAACGAATCCTGATGATATAACCTTCATCGCTTTGCTTAGTGCCTGCAACCATTTAAGGCTCATCAAAGAGGGTCAAGCCTTGTTCGATTATATGGAGATTGACCATGGTATGGCTCATAAGACGGAGCATTATGGGTGCTTGTTTGATCAACATTTTTTTGAAAGGCAACAAAAAAAAGTGAATACAACGCCGACTTTTACTTCAAGAAGCATAATCATACACAAACAAAAATTAAATGAACAAATAGAAAGATGGCCGGTCATGAAAAGACAAAACAAAATCATGAGCATCAAAAATCGAAACAACAAGCCACAAGAACCCAATTAACCACCGGGTCGCAACACTAATCCACCTTTTGGTAAATCATGCACAACTTATATATATAAATCATGCACAACTTATATATATATATATATATATAAAAGGTGAATATCATTTACAAACCAAATGAATTGTACAAACTTTAGAAACCAATCTAGGCCATTAAATGATTTAATCTACGGTTAAAAAAAAAAGCGATGGCATCTATGTAATTAAGTGAACATTTTAATTTATTTTATACAATTAAGAGACATTTGAGGGTATATTGGGTATAAGAAAATAAACCCTCTCTCTCTCTCTCTCTCACGGTTCCAAGATATAGGGTTCCATATCCCTTCCTTTCATTCAACCTTACTGCCGCCATCTTCAATCCTCCCCTCCCTCATGAAGATGATCAACAAAATCGACCCCTGTCCTTCTCTTTGATCGAGTCATCGAACGATTTCAACCTCTTGAAGTGTTTCTTCCTGAAGTCGTGCCTCGATAGCTTCCGAGAGAGATTCATCGTTAGAAAGCTTGGTTTCAACCTCTCGAACGATTTCAACCTCTCGAACGATTTTTGTAACATCCCCAGCCCACCGTACACGATATTGTCCGCTTTGCGCATACCCTCTGCATAACAGCATCCGGTACCGCTCACGGTTTTGTTCCTGCCCGCACAGGCATACGCGGGACGCACCCAGATCGCACCCTGTGACAGGCAAAATGCCTCATGCAAGGAAGGTATCCATCCACCCTTATAAGGAGGACTTCGTTCCCCCTCCTAGCCGATGTGGGATCTCACGATCCACCCAACCATGTGGGATCAGCGTCCTCGCTGATAC
>JAWVWS010001120.1:0-25000 GCA_033807775.1 Saussurea involucrata
GTCCCAGTTAAAGGAGGACGGTGAATAACGGGAGTCTCGGACATTGGTTTTGGTAATGTCCATATTATTGTAGATTAGACTCTAGTTCTGGTATTAAGAATGGTTATGTTTGGGGTAAAATTTTGAAGTCGTCGAGGTACTTCTAATAATGTATTATTAGTAAGTAACATTGCTACATTTTGGGAGGTAATGTTTTGGCATTGAGGCCGAGTTTTGAGGTGGTCTTATAATTAGACCTTGTTTGAAGTAAGTATTGTGCTTTCTTCAAGAAAGAGTCGCGCGTATAATTTTGGTTATGATGTGCTAAAAGGAAGAGGTCCTGTTGGGAATCCTGGTAGGGAGGTAAGAGGTCGTTAGGGAAAAAGGTATGTGCCCGGCATGGGGACGGAACACCATTTGTGGCCATTATGAAAGTGGAAGATAGCTATTGTAGCTATGTGTTTTCCTAAGAGGTCTTGGTGACCCGTATGGGAATGAAGTTATTAGCACAACTGAGGTAGGTGTGCAACGGTAAATTTTGGTCCGAAAGGAGATGCGTCTTACATTTTTGAATTACATGAGCTTGCTTTTGAATTCGCAGTGATTCGATGGGAGATGGGGACTCGTTTGGGTAACTTGCATGGTCATGACTCTGTGGTTCAATTGATTTTGGTAAAGTCAAAGTCACAAAATGACCTTATTTCAAAATGTTGGGTTATGGTTGGTATGAAGAAGACAATAGTATCCCTTAGGTGTACGAAAAGGATCGTGAAGAAATTGTTTACAGTGTGATAGGTGCGTAGGCAAGTTGGTGGCTTTTATGCCAACGAGGATGTGTAAGATCATTGTTGTGATAATGGGTTGCCGTTATATCAAGATGTGGGCTTGTGGTATAATGTGAGTTAAGTATATGTATGGATCCTACTTGCAGACCTCTTGGGAGGTAATCAAGGGTGGCGATTATGCTCGATTTAGGGTGTGTGAATTTTGAAACGGGATACGCTACTGTTATTTGAAAACAAAGGATGGAGTGGTGGTAGGCGGCTACCTAAAAGAGAAGCATGTGTTCTTTCTAGTTACGTGGAATTTGGGGTGAAATTATTCTTACTCTAATTGAGCGTCGATGTGCAGTATTCAATTAGTTCGTGATGTGGTGTAGTAGATTTATAAGTCATGGGGATTATTGAAGTACTCCTTGTGTATAAAGAAATTCTGGTGAGTAAGTTAACTTCGCTTGGAGAACGAGAAATGTGTGGTGCTTTCGGGCATTGGCTATTATTTCAAGAAGACTTGGTTGATTATCTTGAGGGAGAATTGTGGTGAAACCGTTTGGTTAGACCTAGTAACGCAATTGTTCTTTTGACGCATTTGAAATGATCGAAAAAAATATAGAGTAAGTGGTGATAGGTGGACAGTGTTCCATGCTAGTGTAAAGAGGTGAAGATGGTATGTTCAAATAAGTGGGAAAACAGGAAGTAAGAAGGTTGGTAAGTGACACCAAATGGGTGGAGAAATGTTTAAGATGGTGTTGTTGACAGGTATAAGAACTCCTCGTGAGGGTATGAGAACGTGGATTATTATGTATGTCATGGTTAAAGTGTGGGGAGACTTGCGTGGGATAATTAGTCTTTCCTTGAAAGTGTGTGATCTATGCATTCGAGAAGACATGGTATAATTGGTGGTACGGGACGCTCAAAGGGTAAGACCGTCAGGTTTAAGTGAGCATCATCAATATGAGTATTCTGAAGTGAACATGGTGTTCATCGATGTGTTAATGAGAATAGTTGTGGAAGCAAGGTCACTCCTTCTTGAGGGGCGAGTGAAACTCGAACGTATGTCATATGTGGTTGAACGCTTGTTGGATGCAGTAAGAATTTGAGTATGTGTCTTCAGGGATTGATTCAGTTTGAGTCGGTGGATACTCCGGATGATGAATTATGGAGGTCTCCTGTTGTTAGCTATGTGTACGCGCACGAGGTGATGACGTGGTGGGAGCGTACAAAGTGGTTACCATAGTTGAGTTGTAGTCAGCGTGGCTTGAAGGAAAGAATATACTTTTTACGTTAGACGTATGTCGTGTTGGGGGAGGTGATTTAGAAATTTCTTGTTATACAATGAAGAAACTCATAATTGTGAGTTTATTAGGATATTCAAGGTTGACTTTGTGCTAAGATTAGCGAAATGGGTGGATATTTTGTAAAGGATTCATGTTGTTGTGACGTTAAATTCGGTAAGATTCCTTCTTTAAGGAAGTGAAGGTGTATATGAAAATCTGGTTTAGACGCGTTTTAAATCCGTGAGAACAGGTGTGGACAAAGCGGACAATATCTGGTACGGTTGGCCTGGGATGTTACAGATGTTGGTTGGAGAATTAATTGGAACCGAAATTGAGAAAATCGGTAAGCGTGAGGCTTTGAAACATAAACTCGGGGATCGGTTTGATGCTAAAGACACCTCATGGTTTGGGGCGGTGAGTTCCGAAGGGGAAGAGAGTTGGGCCACATTTCCATGGGTCAGTCGTAGTTAGTGAAAGAGATTAGCGAGTTGGTGTATGATCTGGATGGGCTTGATGGATAAGTGGGAATTCATAGTGTGTTCACGCCTATATTTTGAGAGCGTTTGTTGGAAGTTGGTACGGCAATACGTACGCATGAAGGGCAAGTGAACGAGGAATTGAACTCATAGAGGAAATCGAAGCGATCATGGATCAAAGGGTTAAGAAACTGAGGACTAAAGAGATCTATCTCGTGAAGGTCCGTTGGCGATTTCACACAGGACAGGAAGCGACTTGGGAATTAGATCCCGAATTAAGGGCCAAGTACCGACATCTCTTCGACAAGGAATTCCGGGGACGAAATTTATTTAAGGGGGAGGTATTGTAACAATCATATCCTCAATTGCCATAATCTTTGAAATGTGTGGTCAAAATGTGAAAAATGGGAACTTGGGGACTTGGGTGCAATTCGGTAGAAGGTATTTAAAGGAATGAAAAGCCCTAATTTCTCATTTTTGTGGAGGCGGTTCGTGAAAGAAGGAGAGGAGAGGAGAAGATTTGAGGCTTGTGCAAGAAACGTGTGAGAAAATCATCATAATCAAGGTAAGCCTCTATATTTCTTCAATGATTCTGACATTGTGTACTGGCTTTGGGTTGAGTAGGGCGTCAAATAGCCCGTGTTCTTATACTTGGGAAGTTTTGGGTTTTTGCATCAAAATGGGTTGCTAATGTGCAAAAATCGATGTGAAATGGGTAATATGAATTAATGTATTGATCATTTTAAGTATTGGGATTGATTTAGGGTCAAAAACCCTCTCCTTGTAACCGAAGAAGGAGGAGACTGAGTTTAAAGTTGCCCTGTCCGGATTGTAGTTATCCAGATACGGGTGAAATCCGGATAGGGATTGTCCGATTACTTTAAAGAATCCGGATGAATTACCCGGATTGTTGGTTTCCGGACGGAAGTTCCCGGATTGTGGGATTCCGGACGGAAGTTCCCGGATTGTAGGTTTCCGGACGAAAGTTCCCGGATTGTGGGTTTCCGGATAAGGGGTATCCGGATTAGTCTGTGTCCGGATTAAGGGTTATCCGGATTATAGTTATTTTCTGACCGATTTGGTTGATGGTGAACTGTCTGACTTTCGTAGGTTTCAGGTCGGTCCGGAAGTAAGGCTTGGTATTAGAAGAGGATGCCTTGCTTACAGGTGAGTTCCCTTGTACCCTTTTTATAAATGAGATGACTTGTTAAACATTGTTGTTTATTACTGAAATTGGTATGAGATGCGAGCATGCTTTAATTTATAAATCTTTATAAATTTCTTGCATAAAAGACATGTTTCGTGAACGCTTATTTCGTATGTTATGAGCTATTTTGTAAAGATGCATGCATTTCTATTTATACTCTTAGCCCTACTTGTATGCCTATGTGGAGTCGGGTTGCACAGTGGGAATAGTGTACCTTGGGATTTTAACAATCCCTTGGGAGTTGAATTATTGACCCAGTGAGCTTGGAATCCGTTTCATGCACATGTGGGATGTGGAGTATGCTTGGGCCCCAGAGGCGAAAGGGGAGTCTGCTTGGGCCCCGATCGCGGTTATTATCAGATGTGGTGGTGGTCTATGAACACTGTGCAAATACCCCTGTTTGTTATGGAATTACTTGTGGGCCTTAGGGCGGATAAAGAAATGATTTTATCATGTTTTCGTATAAACTGCTTTTCAGAGGGAATTCACTAGACCTCATGGTCTAACACTCGCTTTTCAAAACTAAAACCATTTTCATGGAAGCGCTTTAGTGGTGCTTCGTCTAAAGAAAAAGAGAAGGCATGAAGAATACAGATGGAGGCGATCTGTGTAGAGCACTCTAGTTCTTAATTTAGTATTGCTTTAGCATAGCTAGTTCTCGGCTATGGAAGTTTGTTTCCGCTGCAAGTGTTGTAACCTCTGTTTTGGAATGTCATGTATGTTCTAGGACCCTTGTTTTGGGATATTTTAAATAAAATGTATGTTATGGATTTCGGGTTGTTACAGTATATCACGTTGTTGGCCTTGCCATCGATGTCTTTTTGATCTGTTTTATATCTTTTGATTCTTCCTCTTTTGATATAGAAAAATAGATCAAAAAGAGGGAAATCAATCATAGAGGTTAAAGGAATGTAAATAACCAATTTCTAAAAATTCGATGTCCTATTTATTCAAAAAAATGTTCAGAGTCCTACTGATATAAATAGGCATGGGAATGGACCACAACCCGTCGGGAACCTGGTCACCCGCACCGATCGGGGATAGGGATTCCCCGCTAAACCGGGGACGGGGATCCCCCTTTGTCTCAAATCGGGGATGGGGACGGGTATGACACTCCCCACCCCGCCCCGTCCCCGTTATATATTTAAATTAATAAATTAAATATATATTATTTATTTAAACTAAATCGGTAATTCATAATTTCCTATTTCCTAACTAGGTTTAGAATATAAAATTGTTATTGTTCGGATGTTAGTACGTATTTTGGACGTCAAATCAATATATAATTACTCGATATGGTTTTGGATATTATTCGATATGTTTTGGTACGTATGACGTTCACTTTTGTTTAGATTAGGTTGAATTTCTTTTGGTTTTAGGTTGTTAATTGCTATATGATGTTGTAATTTTTTTTGTATTAAAATAAAAAAAATTGTATTAAAATAAAAAAAATCGACCGGGAAAAAAATCTCCGTTTTCCCGTTGGGGATCCCCGTTTCCTGGTGGGGATGGGGATAGGGATGCAGATATTATCAAATTTCCCGACGGGGACGGGGATGACAATGAAGATGAGGATCGGGGACGGAGATGATGCCTAGATATAAAATGAGAAAGTTGGGTTAGTTTTCCTTCAAAAATGTGATACTTCGGTTTTTCTAAACTTCTACCTTATGCCTAATTATGGGTTAGTTTTCCCTCTGATATCGATGCTACAACCAACAAATACATGGCCCTTGCCTTTTATGTGGTGTAGAATTATTAGCAAACTAACCTCTGTCATCATCCCCTCCACAATGCTAGACAATACTACTAGTCTTCTTAGCAGCATTACGTCGAACACTTTTCAGGCCCAGAACCCCAATTACTCGCCGGAGAATCATGGCCGGCGTTCTGAACTTCACGTCATTACCACCGGTTTCTAGACCCCTTTGGCGTCAGCACAAAGCAAAACTACCAAGTAGCAGCAGGGTTTCTGTAATAAGATCGTCGACAGAAGTTTCCGATTCATCTTCTACTCCTTCTATTTCAGTTAAACAGGAACCACAATTAGGGTTTTCTGCAATCACTCCTCCGCCTAACTTCAAGCCTCCTGAGCCGAAGCGGTTTGCAGTTAGGCCGGATAAGGTTCTCGACGTCGTTACTGCTAGTCTGAATCTGTTGTTTCGATTTGGGACTGGTGTTTTTGTTTCTGGGTAGGCTGTTTTATTGTTTTTCAATTGGAATTTTTGGGTACTTGATAAGCAGCTATGAATTGTGAAGTATTTAGGTAAAATTTTCGTATGGCACAATGCTTAGGGATATTCAATTCAAAATAATTGTTTGTTCAACGATCTGAGTTTAGAATCATCCTTTTAATTTCAACCTATTTAATCACCCATTACATTTACCATGTAAACACAATTTAATTCGTTTAAAAAGTTCATTTTTTTTATATGTGAAGTTGTGGTTGTTTCTGAGTACTTCAAAATTTGATATGTGATCTATACAGGTATTCAGTTTCTTTTGTGCCCAAAAATGAGATTCCATCTGGCCAATATGGTCTCGAAGTTAACGGTAATGATATTTGCTGATCTTTGTTGCTGCTCATTGCTTTATATCTCTTTTTTGGAAGTCTATAATATTTAAATACCACAAATACTTATGCTCATATACCCTTGACCTCCATTGAGGCTAGGATTTACTGATAACCCGGTTACTACTGGCCAACGACCCTTTGAAGGAATTGGAATGGAATGAAATTTGTCAAAAGAATTTGACTTTGAAGGAATTGGAATGGAATGTTTGAAGGAATGTTTGGTTGACAGACATTGGAATTGAATCTATTAAAAAGAATTGGAATGTGTCTGTTTGGTTCACATAAGGTAGCTTTGGAGTTTGGAATTGAAATGTTGAAATTTTTGAAACCGCAATCCAACTATTGTGGTTTAGATAGGTGGTGGTCGGCGGTGGTTTAGATCGGTGGTAGTCGGTGGCGGTGGTCTGGGTAAATCAAGTAGGGAAGATTTGGATAATTTTATCTTTTTAAGAAAATGGGATGGAATGGAATGGAATTCCTTCTCAATTGTGATGGCATGACCAAATCCATAAATGGTGGAATGTGCAGAATTCAATTCCATTCCATAGGTAAACCAAACGCCTGAACATAATTTGGTCAATGGAATTGATCATTCCAATTCCTTCGAATTCCATCGGAATCCAGCTAATCAAACGTCGCCTTAGATTCCCCAATCCGTTCCTTACATTTTGAAGGTTTCTGTAATTGTGCTCCATACTTCCCTATCATGTTAAAAAAGAAACTCTGATTAGAATATCTTCAGTTTAACCATTAATCTTTAATATATTAGGTCTTCTATGCTTGCAGGCTTCATTGCAAAAGAAAGCTCAAAACTGGGCCCCCGACCAGAAAAGCCTATTGAGATATATGAGTTTGAAGGGTACTCAACGAGAAAATCTATTTTCTGTTTTTGATATCTTAGTTATTCAGACCCAACAAATACACTTGCAAAATATTAAATTTGTTTTTTTGATTATATGAGACTGAATATCCATGTAATTATTTTCTCATCATTGTGCATTGTCATGGAACATGTGGAAACGTCAGCTGCCCTTTTTGCCGTAAGGTAAGATCCATATTTATGGCTTATGTTTCTTATCATCATGAAGAATTTTTTTAATTCTGTGTTTTGCAATCCCCACTTCGAGATGAACAATATATAAAATTTCTAATACATATTAGTAATTAGTATGTAATCCAGGGTTAGATGTGTCACATTTGATCTTTTTGTTTGTGGAATTACAGGTGAGGGAAATTGTTGCAGTGTTGGATCTTGATGTATTATATTATCCTTGCCCTAGAAATGGGCCAAATTTTCGTCCCAAGGTTGGCCAGATGGGTGGGAAACAGATGTTTCCTTACATGGTATGCTAATACTCCTCCATATCACCATTTCATATACATATATATATATATGTATATGTATTTATATTTCTGAACATACCAGATAGTTAAAATTCATGAAGCAACTAGTACTAAAAAGTGCACAAACTTGGCATTTATTTTGTAAATTCTTGAAACTTACCGAAATTGTTCAAATATCTAAATGTTATAATCTTAATAATCATCATCTTCTTATTACCTTTTTGTTGCAGGTAGATCCAAATACAGGAGTTTCAATGTACGAATCAGATGATATAATAAAGTATCTTGCCAAGAAATATGGTTAGCACTCTTTTCGTCATACGTATCTTCTTTTCTTGTAGTTTTTTGTAGTTATTTTGAATCCTTATTTTGTGTATTCATTTTGGTTTCTAGTTTTCTAAACAATGATCTTCAAAATCTTTGTTGATTCCTTAATCCAGGAGATGGAACTGTGCCATTATCTTTGTCACTTGGTCTGTTGACAGTAAGTGATATACTATCCAATATTGAATCTTCCAGATTATGCAAGAATATATATATATATATATATATATATATATATATATATATATATATATATTTTATCAAACTTTTTTCAAATCATTCTTGCTGACTAATTCCGTTACAGACTTTAACCGCAGGTTTTGCCATGATTGGTCGTATGGGGAAGGTACAAATTTTCAAACTTCTTAGTAATCATCACATGGTTTTTACAAGCATGTTTCACATTTTAACGGAGGCTCCTCTGGCCAGATAATAACATTCGTATATGTTATATCATAGTTTGATCCATTCTTGTTGTTGGATCCCAGATCTCATATTGAATCAATGATCTAAACAAAATATGTAAAGCGAAAGCAATTTAGATCAAAACATTTTATAAATGGAAGAACAATTAATCAAAGTGAAGAACAATATGATCATATAGTCGTAGTCATATGATTAATCATAGCCATCAATCTTATGTGGATTGGAAATGAAAATGGGGGTATTTGGAGATGGACTGTTTGTAAAAAACAACTCACATTCACAAACTACAAACGGGGAAGGGGACTCCTATTTATAGGGAAATACAAAAAATAGTGATTTTCTAACTTTACGCTCAAGTTTTCCTGTTTACACTTTTAACTCTAAAATTGGGATTAACACTTATGGTGATGAGATCATCAAATACTGTTAGTTTTAGGTACATGGCATCATACACTTCCATTGAACAATCTCGTACTTCTACTTCCACAGGGGAGCATCTATACCAAGTCAAAGATGCCGCCACAACCTCTTGAAATATGGGCCTACGAGGTAAGATCCCGATGCTTAAAGATTGAATGTTTGAGGTTTTTATGTTGCACATGCTGTGTTAAGGTGCCAACTAAATCAAACATTTATCAGTTTACAAAGTAACAAACAGTCTTGTTGGTTCAGATTTCAGACTTCAGACCACCTCTTATCAATTAGAAGTGAAATAAGACTTCAGACATGAGCACATATTAAAAAACAAAAACCACCTAAGTGTCCTAATCTGATGTCACATATCGTTTTCAGGCATCCCCCTTTTGCAAACTTGTGCGTGAAGTACTTGTAGAGTTGGAGCTACCACACATTCTTCATAGGTAAGTCTTATCTTCGAAGTATATGTGTGCATATGCATTAAATATTACTCCCTCCATTGCCAAAAAGGTGCAATGTTTTATCTTTTTTTGTGATGTACCTCTTTTCTTAGGCTATATATGAGGCACCCGTGATAAATTTCACTTTCTTGCTTTCAGTTGTGGTCGTGGCAGCCCAAAACGACAAGAATTATATGCGAGAGTCGGGCATTTTCAGGTACTTTCTTTTTCAGTATCACAAGATTCGTATATCATTCAGAAACGATATTCGTTTATGTTTTCTCCACTAGATGAATTGATTTCACTTTCATTTACAGGCACCTTATTTAGAAGATCCAAACACAGGGGTGAAAACGTTTGAGAGTGCTGAAATAATTGACTATTTAAGAGCAACTTACGCTCTTTGAGAAGAAAGGCGATCTGATTGCTAAGGTTTCTTTCGATCCCTTTTTATGTGTATTAATTTGATAAACCCTAAACCCTCTTTCATGTAAAGGTATATTGCAATAGAAATATGTTTCCATGGAAACATTAAAGGGTACCTAAATTCTTTTGGGTTCTCTTGTCTACTATTGTATCTACTTGTGTGTTGTATACTGGTTTTAACTTTTCTTTCTGTACTAGTAGTTGTTAGTATTGCTTTAGGTGTTTTTTCGTTGTTTGTTTAACCTATTTCCCTCGCATATATCCTTGATGCATTTTCTTCATTTTCTATTAAGAGGCCGTTTAACAAACACTTACTTGGGTAAGTGCTTACCAAGTCACATTATCTTACCTGATGAATATGGCAAAGACCGAGAGTCTTACCCGGTAAGAGCTAAGGTAGGGGTGTTAACGAGCCGAGTCGAGTCGAGTAACAGGTTAATCGAGCTCGAGCTCGAAAATATAATACCAGGCTCGAGCTCGATTAATTTTTCAAAGTCGGGCTCGAGCTCGAGCTCGAATAATTTTATAATGTTCAAGCTCGATGCTCGTTTATGAGTTCGAATTCGAGATCGATTCACTCGTTTATGTACTCAAGATCGATAATTTTATATTTTGATTATATAATATAAATATTTCAGGCTTGAAGAAGTGTATGCTCGAATGGCTCGGCTCGACTCGATTCGTAAAGCTTGCTCGAGCTTTCGAACGAGTCGAGTCGAACATTGGTGTTATGGAGCTCGACTTGTTAACCTAAGCGAGCTTTATTTTGTGTTCGAGATTGACTCGAGCTCGACAACTATTACGCTCGAGCTCGAGTAGCACGTTAAAAGCTCGACTCGTTAACACCCCTAAGCTAAGGCAAAAGACCGAGAGTCTTACCTGATAAGTGATGGCGAAGACTCTTACCATGGTTAGTGCTTACCGGAAAATTTGTTGCATACCATACTGTTTTGGTGGACTAAAATCTTACCCGGTAAGTAAGTGATAGTGTTGAATTTTACTGGTAAGCGCTTACCTAGATAATTGTTTTGTAAACAACCCATAACTGTAGAACAAGAGAGCAAGTAATGACTTGTGAGTAAGTGCTTACCCGATAAGCGTTTTGTAAACAACCGTTAACTGTAGAACAAGAGAGCAAGTAATGACTTGTGAGAATTAAATGAAACAAATTAATTGTTTTGTGAACGGTCCTTAACTGTAGAACAATCTTGCTCATTGCTGTTTTGTATGGCGTGGGAGTTACTTCCGCTTCTTCGTCATTCATTGTTTTAAGATATTCATTTTCATGTACCCATATTAAACAAACTCGGTAAATCTTACACCAAGGTAAAGTATGAGGTAGCTTGCCCTCAAAGGGATTGAATTCTCTGCTTGAATTTAGCTTGATTTGGGCTTATTGTCATGCGGTTTTCCTCAACGCTATTTCATCTTTGCGTGTTTATCATCTGGATTTATGTCAATCTGCTCTCCAATCATGGTTTATTGCACATAATCAAGATGATGAGGGTTGTCATGCTGGTAAAGCGTTCATGATCATTCGCTCATCGTCGCCTTTATTCATCCGTCTTGATTTTCCATCCTCGCACTCTCATTTCGACAAGGTGTTGCATGTTTCAAGACATTTGCCATACATGTGGTCGAGATTTTTCCGGAGGTATTCAGGAAAACAAATGCTCTACCTTTGGAGGTTGATGACAGGTTTGCATACTTCCCAATCATCCCAAATTTGAATATACAATGTTATGTACTTCAAAAATCAAAATCAAAATTTAAGACAAATCAACATTTATATGACATGCGACAATTTTTTACTTACTAATTAACAAGCACCTTTAATACATATTTTAAAGTATAATTTAAATAATCGTTCATTAAATTTGACTATAATTTGGAATCCAAAAACAATATGTTTTGTTGTTTGGTATCGAAAAGCAAATTTTAAGCATTTTGTCACTTCCCACAAAGAGGTTATTCAGGAATCCAGAATATTCCGGACTAATCAAGAGATTGGAGGAATCTTAAAGAGGATCCAAGAGGTGTCAGGTTCCAAGCATATTCTAGGGGAAATTGACTCAAATAGCCAAAGGGACAAAGAGTGTTGACAAAATAGCCAAAAACTCTCCCGGTTTACAAAAGTAGCCAAATGGTCCTCACTCGCAATTGCGGATGCGGAGCGGTGGAGCGGTGGGATGAAAGGTTGACACGTGTATCCCAGAAGCAGTTAACCAAGTGCGGTCCGCACCGGGTCGGGTCGGATCGAGTGCGGACCGACCCGTTTCAGTGTCTTTTTTTTTGTCTCGTAGTGATCCCATTGCGGTCCGCACTCACCGGGTCGGGTCAGAGTGCGGACACTTTGGCTATTTTTGTAAACCGGGAGAGTTTTTGGCCATTTTGTGAAGATGGTTTTTGGCTTTGGCTATTTGAGTCAATTTCCCATAGATGGATGAATGCTCCATATCTTCCAAGGGATTATGTATGTCTATAAATCATTCATTGTAAATATCTAGTAGAATAGTCTAGAGAGATCCAAGAAGTAGCATAAATAGAGGTAGTCTTTCATTTGTGAAGTACGACTCCACTTTCTACACTTTAAGTAATAGACACATAGACTTCTTACGATCCTCTTTGCATCTTTGCATCCTTGTATACTTGTCTTTACTCGGTATTCTTGTAGTTTAGTTGACTTAGTTCGAAAACTAAAATCGAAGTGCGAGTTTGCGAAGAAAACTTTGTGACAATTTTTTACAAAATGTATATTCAATTCATCAACATATTACATGCTACATTTATCAGAATAAGTAGCTTTATATTTTAGTAATATTTTTTATGATCCAACTATCGAATTAAAAATGACACTATTTATTAACATTTTTTTGGAAGGGTGTCCTAGGCTATGCCTAGACTAATCCCTTGATAAATTATGACAGTAAGACATCAGCCCTGATTAAACCTCAGTGGCCACAATTGTTGTGTACGTCTGGATTAGAACCCTGGGCAGATGGGATATTCCACCACATCCCCTATGGCCTTAACCTGTTGGGGAATTTCAGAAAATCGAGGGAGAAACAGAGTGATTAGTACTTGGATAAAGAAAATGAGATCGCGTGAGAGCTCGTTTTCCTTAAGTGATTATTCGACCCTATTCTGCCCGGGTATCACGAAATTCACTCGAGGATAATCTCAATTCTCGGTATCGATTTAGGCAGAAATCGATCATATTTAAACACCTTGAGAATCGTAACCGACCCTATATTGATACTGATAATAATATCTCATTAAATGAGATTGATTGTGGACATTAATGTTGGCGGTTACAAAAAATGAAGGAAACATTCCAGAAGCCGGCGCCAGTCTCCGCGCCAGTCAACTGGCGCCACAACCGGCCCCAAGAACGATTCCAGAAGCCGGCGTCAGTCTCTGCGCCAGTCAACTGGCGCCACCATCAGCGCCAGCAAACTTAACAGTCTCCGTGCCAGTCAACTGGCGCCCAGTTCATTAAAACTCTAGTAACACGCCAATCATAACCATCCAACGATCCCGGGTTCTAGTTAGCTTACACGAGTGTGCACTCCACACCTCCTAACTCATGTTATGGCTTAGCTACCAACCCCATTATTATCTTGTGAATCCAATTACATAAAATGAACCGATGATTTCACTAAAATCACCAACATTCCTCCCCCATTTTAGTGCAATCCTTGATTCACAAAAAGAAATATCCAATATAGGGAAACAAACTCATGCATAAATGAAAATATCTAGAAGATTGAATTTCCATCTTAGTACATTACACATTTCAAATACTCGAGAATCCGGGTGTCCTATGGATTAAACCCTTCAACCCATTTGAGTACCAGAAGATAACATACACATGAATTTAAATAATTCTCTAAAGTTTAAACTTGACACTATACATGCCATGTGTCCTTATCCATTCGTGAGTGTATCAAAGCCAAGTCCAAGCTTCTTGAAGCGGCCACACTTCACACTCATATAGATAGTTCATTTCATCATGCACCTGCACATGCATTTTTACAAAAGAACTATTACCTCCTTCACTTGCAGTACCGAGCACATACCGTGGGATGATCATCTTGTGCTCCAATCCCTTAGAGTGAGCTTTCCCATTGAATTCAACTTCTAACGTTGTATTAGAAGAGAATTAGGTATCTCACGGTTAGAGATTTAGATGGACTTTAATCCCATCCCTATCACCGACTTGTGAACCAAGTCCCTAGCTAACCCCTTCGTCAAGTGGTCTGCTAAATTTTGTTGCAACCGAACAAATTCAACCGAAATCACCCCATTCGTGATTAGCTCGCGAATCATGCTATGTCTAACACCTAAGTGTCTAGACTTGCCATTATATACTTGACTATAAGCTTTAGCCAAAGTAGCCGCACTATCACAACGAATAGAAATGGGTGATATTGGTTTCGGCCATAACGGAATTTCATGGACCAAATTCCTTAGCCACTCCGCCTCTTTACCGGCAGCGGCTAATGCCACAAATTCCGCCTCCATAGTCGAACTCGTGATGCAAGTTTGCTTCTTGGAAGTCCATGAGATGGCACCTCCCCCAAGCAAATACACCCAACCACTCGTAGAAGAGTGATCTTCTAAGTTGGTAATCCAACTTGCATCCGAATATCCCTCCAATATCGAAGGAAACCCGACATATGACAAACCATAATCAATGGTTTTCTTCAAGTATTTGAATACTCGTCTTATCGCTTGCCATGATGAATACTAGGATTACTAGTAAACCTACTCAACTTTCCTATGGCAAAAGCGATATCCGGCCTAGTGCTTGTCATGGCATACATCAAGCATCCAATAGCCTTTGAGTACTCGAGTTGTGACACCGCTTCACCCGTGTTGGGCATAAGTTTCACACTCGGATCCCATGGAGTACTCACCGGAGAACAATCAAAGCAATTAAATTTCTTTAATACTTTCTCAATGTAATGAGATTGCGTAATTGCAATCCCTTTGTTCTCACGCTTGATCCTTATTCCAAGGATCACCTCCGCCTCTCCCATATCTTTCATGGAGAAACTCGACGACAAAAACTCTTTGGGTTTTCCAACTTGATTTTGGTCGGTGCCAAAGATCAACATGTCGTCAACGTATAAGCAAATGATTACACCGTTACCGGATGTGTCAAATTTGCTATATACACACTTGTCCGATTGGTTTATCATAAAACCGTTGGACAAGATAACCTCATCAAACTTTTGATGCCATTGTTTGGGTGCTTGTTTCAGTCCATACAATGATTTTACAAGTTTACACACCTTATGCTCCATCCCGGGCATAACAAAACCTTCCAGTTGTTTCATGTAAACTTCCTCCTCCAAGTCACCATTCAAGAATGCCGTTTTGACATCCATTTGGTGAATCACTAAATTGTGGATAGCTCCTAAGGCTATCAACAATCTAATCGTGGAGATCCTTGCTACCGGGGCATAGGTATCAAAATAATCGATGCCTTCCCGTTGCCTAAAGCCTTGGATTACTAATCGAGCTTTGAACTTGTCGATTGATCCATCCGCTTTCATCTTCCTTTTGAAGATCCACTTGCATCCCAAAGGTTTACAACCCGGTGGCAAGTCCGATAATACCCAAGTATTATTCCCCATGATGGAGCCCATCTCATCATTTATTGCTTCTTTTCAGAAAGCAACATCTTGAGACTTCATAGCCTCATCAAATGATTTTGGATCCTCCTCAATACTATAACAGTAAAGGAATTGAGATCCAATCTCATCTCTTGATCCCTCTACCAAGTATACTTGGAAATCGGGACCAAAGGATTTTTTAATCCTTCCTCTTTTGCTCCTTCGAAGCATCGGAGATTCGGTTGGAACAATTGCTTGTTCTTCAACCTCACTAGTTCCACTAGTACTTGGAACTATGTCCTTCGGCCTAGGTATTGAAGAGAATCTAGTCTCATCAAATAATGCATCTCTCGATTCTATAACGGTGTGAATCGCTATAGAATCATTAGGTTCAATAACATAGAACCTATAGGCTTTGGAATGCTCGGCATATCCAACAAAGATGCAGTCAATACCTTCCTCACCCAAAGTCTTCCTTTTGGGTTCGGGTAGACGAACAACCGCCCGACAACCCCAAACTCGAATATAGCTCAAGTTAGGCCTTTTCTTGAACCAAAGTTCATACGGGGTAATCTTGTTCCTTTTATTGGGAACTCGATTCAACAAGTAACAAGCCGTTAGCATGGCTTCACCCCAAAATCCATCACTCAATCCGGAGTAGGATAACATAGAGTTCACCTTTTCTTGCACTTCACACCTCCTAACTCATGTTATAGCTTAGCTACCAACCCCATTATTATCTTGTGAATCCAATTACATAAAATGAACCGATGATTTCACTAAAATCACCAACAATCCTTATGATTTATAATTCACTGATATTTTCGTCCTAGTTTACAACTCATCGTTGTTTTCCTTCTTATAGCTTATAACTTATTGATGTTTCCATCCCTCGTACTTAACTGTAAACCATTAACAAAGTCATCCTCAAAAAACAACAATAAGTTACAAACGACATGAATAAAAACCATGATTTTAAAACACACACAAACAAACATCAACAATAATTAACAAACCACATAAAAGAAATAGTTTACTCTAAAAAAAATAAAAAATGAGAATAACATGAGAAATCAAGAAATTGAGTGGGTGAAAATGGAGGAACAAGAACAACTATTCTTCCCCCAACCCACCCAAAAAAGGGTAAAAAGAAAAAGGTGCTTTATATGTAAAGCCAAAACTTGGGTTCTTCCAAGAAAGAAAGACAATCAAAATTGTGGAATAAAATGCAACCCTTTGACCAAATTAGGTACTCTATAAGGACGATAACTTTTGCTTTTTAAACATATTATTCATTTTAATTAAATACGTATTTTTTTAATTAATAATCAAATACCTCAAATTGAAACACATATAAGTTAAAATCACTAATATAGAAAAATTATATTTATAAAAAGTTGATTACCGACAATTATAATTGGTCTCACACATAACCTTCTTTTAAAAATACCAATATGAAGGACAGTTTTTTGGTTCACTCGGGGTGCGTTTGGTACGCAAACAGGATAGAACATGACATGACGGGACATGACATAACATAACAAGACAGAACAAGATGCGCTTGGTACGCAGACAAAACATAATAGATAACATTAGATGAAATAAAATAAATAAAATTTAAAGAATGAATGAAATATAAAATAGAACGTGTATTTGATGTTTTAGGATAAAATTAGATTTTATTTTGAGGTTATATTGGTAAAACTTAAGCCTGTTCCACCTTGTTCCATGGGGTAGGAGTGGAACAGGCCTGTTCCACTCTGTTCCTGTTTGTTCCACATAAAAGTCCTGTCAAACATGGAACAGTGATCCCTGTTCTGTTCTGTCCAGTCCAGTGTACCAAACGCACCCTCAACAGCAAAGGCAGTCCAGGAGGAAGAGAGGGGGGGGGGGGGGTGTCTGGGATCGAACTCGTAACCCATATTATATGTGGGCAAAGTCACCCCACCCCTTAGTCATAGACAAGTTATATTTAGTGTTAATTAACAAGTAAATAAATTTAGACCGAAACTTTATTTTAAAAAATGTGGCACTTTTATTAGGGTAACCTTGAATATAAAGGTTACTTCCTTTGAAGCCAGTAATAACAAATTTAAGCCTCTGACGTGTAATTCAGTTGACAAATTAGTGTGTCTAAATATAAGATAAGTTTCAGTTTCAATCATGGGATCCTCGCTAGCCTCATCTGCCGAGTGAGCCAAATATGTTCTCTTACATCACATTGGTAATTTGTTATCCTTGGAGGCAGGTTCCATATGAGAGCGATTGGGATTGCCGAGAATTAATTCACGTTTGAATTATGAAGTTAACTGGTAAAAACCACCTGTCCTCAATTTCTATTATTTTTTCATCTACATCACATTTATGATAAATCATCAATCAAACACACTTTTAATTCTTATTTATTCAAAGTCTATAATAACTTCATAACCATGTCCACAACAAAAGACACATGCATATATTTATTGTTGTAAAAAGTGAGAGCATATCAAATGCAGAGAAAAATGTGCAAACTTTAAAATTTGGCTTAATTTTTCTTATCTAAAAGTTGCCAAAGCTACAAACATGCCATATAAAGGTTTCAATAGTCTCATACTTGGGAAAAAGCCAAAAAACATTATTGTTTTGGCTTATTAGCCGTGGCGTCCAAATTTTATGGTTAAAAGACACTCAGATTTAGAGATTTTTTCCGTTCTTGTCATTCATGCACACATACAAGTACTCATACAGTAATATTTTACTATAAGTTAACTTATTTTTTCAAACTTGTTGAATAAACTCAATTTGGTAAGTCATGAGCTAAATACTAATCTAGCTTTTTGAAATGTGTATACTATTCATGCCGCCTCCTATAGGGGGCATGTGAGTAGAACCAACCCAATCTTTTTGAAGGTCTTGTTACATCTATACTAAAACTATAACTATAGATCGTTTGAAATTAGTAATAACCAATAAAGTATACAATTTTTCACATCATATTAAAAATCTTATAAATTAAAATAACAAAAAAAATGTTTAAATTGACAAAGTGAGAAAAATATCGAAGAGTCGATTTTGTTTTTGATCATCAAACTGAAATTAAATAATTGCTTTTGATTTTGAAAGAAATTATATAAGTCTTCATTGAGGTGGGTTCATCGGTTGGGCTGTATAAATCTACGCCCCAATCGCAATAAGATTTACGATGTATACGAGCGAAGAAGAGGTATTATAACTTTTTCTTTGAAAAGTCATTTCAAATAGTCCTAGATGGTCAACCACCATCCAACCACCAGTCTGCCACCAGTCACCACCAGTCCCTGCCAGTGACCACTATCCAAACCCTGCCTACCGTCCCATGATCCAGCCCGTTCCGCTACTCCTTTCATAGGAATCCCTTTTTATCTAGTCTTCCTATAGTCGATCCTTATAGTGTTTTTTCTAAACCTTCTTCTTCCTTTACTAGAAAAGTTAAAAGATTAATAGGATCTACTTCCACCCACCAGGTGAAAGAATATGTACAAACTTCAAAGTTTGATTCACACCAACTCCTAGCCTCATCTTCCGAGCACCTCATACCGATTGCTATCCCAGCAGATCTCCCAAAACACTGCCTTGCTCAAGGATATACTCATATCCATTTTAGAGCAATCCGCTTAGCCCTTACCTTCCATGGAAGAAAAGGTCTCCCAGCCTACTCTCGCATCGCTTTGGTAGACACTCGATTTGTCGAGTACCAACATGCTTGCATAGGCACCATCCAAACCACCCTAAATGCAGGAACCATATTCGTGACGTTCTATCCGAACTTCAATATGCCATTGAACGATCCATCCTTGCATACAGCTCTTAAAGCCCAGATCCAGATCGGAGGTACTACCCAGGTTAACACCTTCCAGGCTACTTTCCATTACCAGATGGCATACCGTGTTCAGAACCATGCCCTAGATATAATGGTCCCTGGCCAAGAGCATAGTGAAGATGCTTTGCTCATCGACGTGAACTCTAGTGCAACTCCAACGTGCACTTACGTTCCCAAGCAGTTAACAAGAGAGGAGTTGTTAAAACTCCTTCCAGAAAAGTGGATAACCAACTACGGGAAAATCCATCAGGCTCCCGTCCAGACAACTACAGCCCCAGACTTCATCAGACATGAAAATGGACTTGTCGAAGTCAATTTTTCTTCTAAAGAAAAATCAAGCGTGACGGACGTCTTTCCCACGGTCCATATGGTTCAGCCAGCCAAACAAATCCAACACTGTTGCTATGATGTGTGCAATTGCCAAAATTGCCTAGACGAAGCAGACAGAGTTGATTATGACGAAGATTTTCCTCGAAAGACGAAATATTCGCAAAAGAGGCAGAAAGACCGATACGATAAAGGAGATCCAGCTGTCGGACTCCTTGGCGAACCCTCTGGCAAATTCGATTATTACGTCCTGTATAACGATTTGTCCACCCAAGGGAATATAACAAGCACACCTTGTCGCCAGCCAGACAAGCCATTCGACCGACCCCTTGGCGAATGTTGTGTTATCGCTCCAGCCAACACATCCTCCAATTACGAAGTTGAGTTCCGCCGTTAACCTCCTTCGAGAATACGGTCCAACGAACCATACATGATTGGAAGATCAAGAATCCTACGACTATTAGCTCAACGGGTGTTCCCACTGCTGTTAGTCCTGCTGAAATCACTCTCAATTGGCAGAGTGAAAATGCTGTTGCACAAAACCAAGCCCTTACAGCCATCCTTGCTCAACAGACGCAGATCACAAGGACCCAAGAAGCCCTTACCACAAAGGTAAGGTCTCTTACCAGCATCATAGACGAAGTCAAAGAAAAAATGGAATCCCTCCATTTTGAACTTCTTCAGATGGCTCGACACAAACCCTTGTCCAGCGCGCAACATGTTTTTGGCCAGAAGCAAGCTGAGATGAAGTCGTTACAATTTCAGCTCAATGACCTCGAGAACCAGCACAGACAAAAACGGGCATCAACCCAATCAGATGAACCTTGGAGATTGGCACCTACTCCCTTTTTAGGGACATCATTTGCTCCACAGCCACTACCTTACTTCCATGAGAAACAAACCTCTCCGTCCCTGGCCCTATGGGCTCCAGAGCACGAGAAGAGAAACTCTAGACCACCACAAAGACCCCCTCCCATCCAGGATCCCATCCGAGCCCCGCCCATCCAAGATCGTGCCTCATCCAGTCGGACAAGTGAGCTCCGAGACGATGACTCAATGGTCGCCTCCTCAACACCCACATCCGTTCTACCGATTTGTGAAACAAACCCCATCTCGTCCCTCTTACACTCCCTAGCCCGTAAAGAAGAACCCACTGGCACCACTTTTGTGGCACCCATTATCTCATCCCACACGGATGAAGATACTGACCTACCAGCAGATGCCTTTGAGCACCTGTTCACGGCAGAACCTGAGCCCACAGTTGAGCGAGAGTATGACGATGCTTTCACAATGGCCGATGCTGCTTCCGAAACAAGGCACCCCAGGCAAAACAAGACCCCAAAGGCCGACACAAATCAACAGTTCACCTTTGACGACATTCCTCCATCCAAATGGAGAGAACGAAGTGTCAAAATGTTGACTTGGTGCTCAACAGAACTCCAATACTATGACGTTGCCACAGTCATTAGAAGGTTTATCACCAGAACCCAAGGTCGTCTTAGAGATTGGTACAGAAGTCTTGGAGAATACAGGCAACTCCAGGTCCAACAAGTCTCATCCCCTGAGGAATTAATAAACCTAATCTATGCTGAATTCATAGGGAACCCGGTCGATCACACTGTCCATGCAAGGGAAGAATTCTTTAAAATGAAGCGTTGTTCATTTTTGAAATCAGATCTTGAAGAACATTATGACCGTATGTCGAAGCGGTTTTACTGTCTTCACGGTATCGACGATGTCAATCTTAAACAAGTCTTCGTTAACTCTTTCCCAGAATCGCTCGCAAACGAATCGTTCAGATTCTTGGAACAGAAGAACATCTCACTAACCAATGCCACGCTCGGAGAACTCTACCAGTTGATACTCAATGCACTGGCCAAGCTCTGCGACCACAAAAAGTTCTTCATAGAATTTGAAAAGACGAGCAAGACGCTCGGACCTGCCTGCTACGATAAGTACCTGCAAATAAAATGCAAGACCAACTCTTCATGTGAGTGCTCTCACAAGGAGAAGAGGCCCCAGTTTAAGGATTTAAAGAATTCTTACAGAAAGACGAGAGATAAAACATGGAAGTTTTTAAAGAAGAGATCACACAGGGGAAGAAGCTCAGACAGGCGTTACATCTGTAACAAAAAGGGACACTTTGCACGAGACTGTAAAGACAATAAAAAGTCCCAATCCCTGATCCAAGCGCTTAATCTAGTAGAGCCAATGGATATTTCGGATCTCGAGTCCCTCTACTCTCTCGATGACGATATTTCTGACAGAACCTTGTGCTCCATTGCTTATTCAGATTTCTCAGATGATGAGTCCATCCTAGGACATCCGGATATAGAGATGTTTATGGTGCAACCACTCGAAGTCTTCCAGGCTAGTCAACCACACACCCTAGTTCCTCATCACACCAAGATGCCATCATCACATCAACCAGTACCCCTAGCCAAGGTCCATCCCCTCACTTCTACAGACTCAAAACCAATCCCCGTGATTGCGCTTTTTGATGCAACCACTCGAAGTCTTCCGGTTCCAAATCTCTACGAAACATCAGCCCCCACCATGAAAGAGACCACCACTGAAAAACCAACGAAGAAAGTTGCTGATGAGATGTCTCCTACAGTAACTGACAAGAATATACTACAGACTGGCACAAGTAATAAGTGCTGGCAAGCAGTACTACTGATAGAAGACAAAAGCGGGGCCAGAACGATATGTGGCTACAAAAGTGGCACGTTCAAAGAATCTATGCATGAATACCACTCCACATTCAAAGAGGTCTTGGCAGTCAAAAAGGGAATTAAAAGATTCCAATCCCATCTTATCAAACAAGATTTCCAAATCGAAATGGACATGTCGTCCTTTACACACATGCCCCAATCCAAAAAGGAGATACCCCCTGAAGCACAGTTTTTGAGATGGACAAATTGGTTCCTACAGTGGAAGTTCACAGTGACACACATCGAAGGGTTAGAAATTTGTCTCACAAATTTCCTGTCCAAACCAAGGCACTATAAATACAGTAAACCTGATATCCAGCAGCATATGATAAATCCCTTGGTTTTTACTATGAAACCCAGTTCCTCCAAACCCAGTTCTTCTACTCCCCAAATCGCCACCCGGCATTATCCCGAAGAGATAACGGAGATCATAGCTGACCTGACCTTAACCTAGAGGTCAGTACTGAATTGGAAGATGTTCTATAACCTCCTCCTTGCCAAACACGGTCCCTTCCAAAGAAATCCCGTGATCCACCCAGACTACCCCTTTCTTACTATCTTCCACATCCATGAGCTGTTCAAGCTACCCAAAGAAGCACTTTGTTTCTTCTGGTATCTCTTTGAGACCCATACTGTTGCCATCACCTTAGATGTTTACAAACTGTTCTGTTACCTTTTTCAGTGCCAGTTTGGGCATATTCCCAAAGAGTCTAAACACCTGTTTACCCTCTTCCAGTGGTTCCTCCCAGCACATCAATGGGTCCAAAAGCTACACATAAGCCACAAAACTTATGTGGTGATCTTTTTCAACAAACCCTATTGTTTCTTTCCTGCTACAGCCGTTGGTGGTAATCAATCCATGGTTTACCACTCCCCCACTTCATCTATCCACACCTGGCATGATATCAACCCATCCAACAGCCATTTTGAGTCACGCCATGTTCAACAGCTACTAGAATTACGACGTGCACTGATAAACGCAAATCGCGTTTTCTTCAACTCTATCCCAGCTGCAGTCATAGAAGGAAAAGAAATATGGCCGGAAGAACATCCAGATATAGTCTTATGGAAGGAAACACTCCGTCAATGGTCTCGTAATCATCCTACAAAAGATATTGATTCCTCTGAAAACGATTTCGATCTAGACAGAGACAACCATTATTATCTCGATGATGGTGCTGATTATGATCCATTTGAAGGCGACCCATCCCACCCAGACTCACGATGGTGAAGGAATCCCGTGACCTAAGAACCGACTCAGACAAATAATTATCTAGTCTTTGCCTTTATAATTATTTCCTATCTTGTATTTACTTTTCGTATTTACTGTTCAGTATTTCCTTTGAAATAATTGTGTGTATAAAGATAGTGACAAGTCACTTTCAGGTGATGTAAGCGCTTACCTCATAGTTGCTTTATTAGTTGCATTATTAGTAGTGATGCATGGCTTATATCATGCTTATGTATGATAGCCTTTTCCTTGTTTATAAAAGGAAGGCTCCTCTTTATTTGTAAAACACACCTTGAAAAACACTTAGAAAGAAATAAACTTAGCTTTCTATATCTCTCTCTCTTTGTTCATAGTAGTTCTTAGTAGTTTTCTTCTTTGTTCTTCTTTGTTCTTCTTTGTTCATAGTAGTTCATAGTAGTATAATGGTCTACAACCAGTCCTAGATGGTCAACCACCATACAACCACCAGTCTCCCACCAGTCACCACCAGCCCCCGCCAGTGACCCCTCTCAAACCATGCCTATCGTCCCATGATCCAGCCCGTTCCGCTACTCCTTTCATAGGAGTCCCTTTTTACCAAAAAGGGATTCCTATGAAAGGAGTAGCGGAACGGGTTGGATCATGGGACGGTAGGTAGGGTTTGGATAGTGGTCACTGGCGGGGGCTGGTGGTGACTGGTGGCAGACTGGTGGTTGGATGGTGGTTGAGCATCTAGGACTGGGGGTAGACCATTATACTACTAAGAACAAAAAGGGAAAGATAAGAAAACTACTAAGGGATTCCTATGAAAGGAGTAGCGGAACGGGTTGGATCATGGGACGGTAGACAGGGTTTGGATAGTGGTCACTGGCGGGGGCTGGTGGCAGACTGGTGGTTGGATGGTGGTTGACCATCTAGGACTGGGGGTAGACCATTATACTACTAAGAACTACTAAGAACAAAGAGAGAGATAGAAAGCTATGTATATTTCTTTCTAAGGTGTTTTTCAAGGTGTGTTTTACAAGTGATGGGGAGCCTTCCTTTTATAGGCAAGGAAAAGGCTATCTTACATAAGCATGACATAAGCCATGCGTCACTACTAATAATGCAATTAATAATGCAACTATGAGGTAAGCGCTTACATCACTTGAAAGTGACTTGTCACTACCTTTATACAAACAATTATTTCAAAGGAAATACTCAACAGTAAATACTAAAAGTAAATACAGGATAGGAAATAATTATAAAGGCAAAGCCTAGATAATTATTTGGATGTTGTCTGAGTTGGTTCTTAGGTCACGGGATTTCTTCACCATCGTGAGTCTGGGTGGGATGGGTCGTCTTCATATGGATCATAATCAGCATCATTATCGAGATAATAATAGCTGTCTCTGTCAAGATCGAAATCTTAGTGATTTGGGTAGACGACTGTGTATGCTTCTCCATCGCTGTCTGAGCCAGATTCATCAGAAGTGTCTATTGTTGGGGATAGGTGGGTTCGTGACCATTGATCCATGGTAGTAATCCAGATAGAGGAGACTGGGTGTTCGGTAGACCACATGTCTTTCTTGAGTAAGACATTTGCTGGGATGGAACCATGTTCTACGTTATTGGCGT
>JAWVWS010001121.1:0-50000 GCA_033807775.1 Saussurea involucrata
ATTCTGCATGGGTGGTGGCCTTATATGCTGAGGAGGGACCGTCCCGAACTGGGGATTTGGATTGAACGGTCCCGGCTGCTAGTTTTACATGGTCGGACCTGGATGCTGATTCTGAGCGAACGGACCTGATCCTGGACCTGGATTATGCGCGAATGGTCGAGGACCATTTTGACCGAACGATCCTTGGCCTGGATTCTGAACGAAGGGCCTAGGACCACTCTGAGGTCCAAAGGGATTCCTTAACCGTGCGATCTCTTCAGCTGCTCTACGGCTTTGCTCCGTCATGGCGTTGATTTGATTTCGGGCGACTTCAAGCTCCTGGTACATCTGAGCAATGTCATGCTGCTGATCTCCCGGGACTGCCATTTTCCTGCAACAGAGAACAAAGAAAACTCCAAGAAACCGTTAGCAAGACGCACGTTTGTCGAAGATTTTCTCTAGATGGGGTCCCACGGATAGCGCCAAATTGTTAATGCCAAAAATTGCACCAAAGGGACAACTTAAGGTCGATGTGGACTTTAACAACTAAAGAAAGGAATCTTTCGACAAAGGCGTGCGACAAAGACAAAAATGTAAATGAGACGAAGGATTTGATGACGCAGGAAAAACCTCAACGAGGAAAAAACCTGCGGACGACAGTGGATATCGTCGCTGCACTATGGTTGCCAATCAGGGGCGATGTCCTTGGTGTTCCGGGTGTCGATCGTACAGAGATTACAATACAAATGAAGGAAAGACTTCGAAATGTAAAATACAAGTGTTTGGAATGTAAAAACAGTGTGCGCCGTGTGTGAAAACTATGTATAAACTGTTGAGCGAGAGCGAGAGTATTGCGTCGAGAGTGATCTTCTATGAATGATCTCTTTGCTTCGAATGAATATTCTTCGAGTGTTTGTGTTTGCTTCTGTTGTTCGATGCTCTTGTTCTATCTTTCTTTCTGTGTTATTCGGTGTTGATCAGATGTTGATCCGGTGTCTTGAACTGATGATTGAGCTGGGATTTTATAGTCTTCGGATGACTTTAATTGAATCATCAAGATCTTTGATGATTGTTGTAACGGTCGTCGTCTTCAATGTGAGTTTAGATGCTCATAACTGATTTTGTCGGTTATAGCCGTTGTCCATAAATGACTTTGACTCCTGCATTAAACACTTAAACAAATATAACAGTTGTATAACGCGTCTGTCGAGGTCGAGTATCGTGAGGAACTCTCGACTTACCTTTTAGGATGGACGACGGCGGTTCTTTAGGTCTTCGTCGGGACCTTATCTTAATACAAGGTATAACTCATGACATACGTCTTACCTTTTCTGGTCGTGGTCGAGACCTGTGAAATTTTGCCCAAACAGTAACCACGGCTGTGGTTTCCAAAAGCGCAGGAATTCGACTAGGGTTCTTTGGAGTTGTTCCTGAAAGGTTAGGAACTTGACAAAACACAATAATAACAATACCCGAATCGAATTTGAAGCCAAATAACAAGTTTTTGATAAGAAAATTTCGATTTTTGCAAGAACAGAGACCAAAAACTTGAGAATTTGATTTTGCTTAAAACCAATTAAGATGATCGAATTAGACAATGAAAACTTGCAAAATCGTTTATAATGATGATGCTAACGGAATGCAATAAACGAGAATAAGCAATTTTCACAAAATCAAAATATGGGTTTCAATGCCAAGAACACAGTCGAATGTTTTGAAAAAAAAAATCTTACCAGAAATCCAAAAATCACTTTGAATCGATTCGTCCGTTTGCTCTGATACCAATTGTGAGTTCCAGATCAGTGCAACGAACAATAGAAATCAACATATATGAACAAGTATTATGATTTCAAATGGTCATCCAGTTCACTTTCAATATAGAGAGAATTACAATACGATTTCTGAAAGTGTAAAATAGACAACTAGCTTATAATTCTAAGCTAATACACATTATATACTATGGGCCCATGGCATGTAAGCCCATGGCCCATTACACTTTAAGGCTCAAAATGATAAATAACAATTTAGTCCTTGAACTTCTATTCAACCTGATTTTGACCCTAACACATCAGGAATGAGCCATTGATTTGCACGTCAATCCGAATGACAAAGGAAGTAAGACTTGGAAGAGCTACTGACAAAGGAATTTGTCGTCTCTGTCTTTCGGTTTGATTTTGCCCGATAATTTGGTCATCTTTAATGGTGGCAAAAGTGTTGAGTGAGTATCAGGAATAGACCACTCAGAACACGTCAACTTAACTGATATCGGATCAACTTGGAAGAGTGATTTTTAACAAAGTAATTTGTTTATCCATATACTTGGAAGGCATCATTTGATACTATTGATAGTCCTGATACAACGCCAGGAATGGGTTGATTGAAAGCTAGATCAGTAGTGCAATGATGAAGATCCGGAAGAGCTTCTTGAAAAGTAGATGGTGAACTTAGTTGTTGTTAGACAAATGCTGTAGCATTGCCACAACATTGGTCTATTGGAATTTGTGTTTAGACTTCACCCCAACATCTTGCACCCTTGCATTCTTTTATTATTTGTGTAATCAATTTGTGATAACTCCAACCAAAACAATATCTTCGAATTGATCCACTGAAATCATTTCTTTTCTTTCACTTTTGTTGCACTTTTACTCTAATCTTTGTGGGACGATACGTGGCTCTCACCACTTTATTACTTGAATGACGACATTAGATCTCATTGTATACTTGCTTTGAGGTTTAATTAGCACACGTCTATTGGTGTATTCAAAGCACTATCAATATCCTTTGTTCCAAGAAGTTGATCCGTGTGCCTACGGTAAGCGGTGGGATGGTTACAATATATGGAGAGAAAGGGAAAAGAAGTACCTCTATCATTTCGTTGTTAAAAGCCCGAATTTTTTTAGCAAAGGGATGTTCGTCGTATTTGGCATACATTGTGGACGCAAAGCTTGAAAAGAAGACAACTGAGGACATGGAGGTGGTGCGGGAGTATCCGGACGTCTTTCTGGAAGACCTACCCGGATTACCCCCGGAATGTCAAGTAGAGTTCCACATCGACCTTACACCAGGAGCGGCTCCAATAGACCGTGCTCCCTACCGATTAGCTCCGAAAAAAATGCAAGAGATGATGTCACAACTCCAAGAACTTCTAGAGAAGGGGTTCATAAGGCTCGTCGTCGTGGGGAGCTCCCATTTTGTTTGTAAAGAAGAAGGACGGGTCTATGCGGATTTGCATAGATTACCGAGAGTTGAATAAGGTCACGGTGAAGAACAAGTACCATCTTCCTCGAATTGACGACCTTTTTGACCAATTCCAAGGAGCGGGGTGTTTCTCCAAGATTGATCTACGGTCCGGATATCAGCAAGTTAGAGTAAAAAAAGACGACATCGCAAAGACGACCTTTCGAACAAGGTACGGACACTACGAGTTTTTGGTGATGACATTTGGTTTGACCAATGCCCCGACAGTGTTTATGGATTTGATGAATCGGGTGTGTCGTCCTTTGCTGGATACATCGGTGATTGTCTTCATAGATGACATCTTGATCTACTCGAGAGACGAGGCCGAGCATGGTAAACACTTTAGAGAAGTGTTGGAGATACTTCGCAAGGAGAAACTGTTCGCTAAATTCTCCAAGTGTGAATTTTGGTTACGCAAAGTTCAGTTTTTAGGGCATGTGGTATCAAAGGATGGAGTGAAGGTGGATCCGGCAAAGATCGAGGCAATGATGACTTGGGAACTGCCCACAAGTCCGACGGAAATTAGAAGTTTCTTGGGTTTGGCCGGATATTATAGGAGGTGCATTCAAGATTTCTCGAAGATCGCTTCGCCGCTCACTTCCTTGACGAGAAAGAATGTCAAATTCTTGTGGACCGAAAAACAGGAACAAGCCTTTCGGACACTCAAGAGGAGGCTATGTGAGGCACCAATCCTATCACTACCTGACAGAACAGACGACTTCGTGGTGTATAGTGACACTTCAAAGATGGGTCTTGGTTGTGTGTTGATGCAACGGGGTAAAGTAATAGAGTATGTTTCACGTCAACTCAAAGAGAATGAGAAGAGCTACCCAACTCATGATTTGGAGCTAGCGGTGGTGGTTTTTGCCTTGAAGTTATGGCGACATTACTTGTTTGGGACAAAGTGTAGTCTCTTCACCGATCAAAAAAGCCTCAAGTACATTTTCGACCAAAAGGAGCTCAATATGCGACAAAGAAGATGGGTCGAGTTGTTAAAGGACTACGACTGTGAACTACTCTATCATCCGGGAAAGGCTAACGTTGTAGCGGATGCCTTAAGCCGGAAAAGTCACGGGAGTGAAAACAAACTAACTCTCACAAGAATTGATGTAGTGTCAAGCTTAGTGGAGAATATCAAGTCATGTCTAGAAGAGGCACTACAAGAGGCTAACCTCAAAGAGGTGATGGTGAAACAAAAGGAACATCTAACGGAGGATAGCCGTGGGCTCAAACTTTCCAAGGATGAATTTGGGTGCCGAAGTTGGGGGGAAACCGCGAGTTGCTCCTAGACGAGGCGCATAAATCTAAGCACTCCATTCATCCCGGTAGCACGAAAATGTATAGAGATTTGAAGTTGAACTATTGGTGAATGAAGCTCTACGTCGCCAAGTATGTGGAAAGGTGCACCACTTGCCTTCTATTCAAGGCGGAACATCTATGGGAATTGGCAACCTTTGACGATTCCGGAATGGAAGTGGGATAACGTCACCATGGACTTCGTGACCAAACTACCCAAGACGTTACGGGGTCATGACACCATTTGGGTAATAGTGGACCGTTTGACCAAGAGAGCACACTTCCTAGCTATGAGGGAAACGTTTCCAATGGAGAAATTGGCTAGGCTCTACATCAATGAAATTGTGTCAAGAAACGGCGTATCGGTATCTATTGTGTCCGATCGGGACAGTCGATTTACTTCAAACTTTTGGGCTAGTTTCTAAAACGAATTGGTGACGAAGGTTAAGCTAAGCACGACTTATCACCCCCAAACAGACGGTCAAAGTGAGAGGACAATACAAACTTTTGAAGATATGTTGAGATCGTGTGTCATTGACTTCGGGGGAAGTTGGGACATGCACATACCTTTGGTGGAGTTCGCATACAACAATAGTTACCATTCTATCCTTAAGGCATCTCTGTTTGAAGTATTGTATGGTCGAAGGTGCAGGACTCCGGTGTGTTGGCTTGAAGCGGGAGAAAAACAATTTGCCGAGCCGGAAATTGTGCTAGAAACCGCAGACAAGGTTAAGGAAATCCGAGAACGTTTGAAAGTGGCTCAAGACCGACAAAAGAGTTACGCGGACAAGAAGCGTCGACCAATCGAATTTAAAGTGGGTGACCGGGTCATGCTTAAAGTATCCCCATGGAAGGGCATTATTCGGTTTGGGAAGCGTGGGAAGCTTAGTCCCCGTTTCCTTGGAGCTTTCACTATCACAATAATTTATAACAGCTCTCAAAAGTTTTCATTTCCAAATGGAGAATTAGTGACAAGGTCTATAATTACAACTGATCTATCATAAACAACCGACTAATCTAATTCATAACCAACAAAATCAGATTATACGGATTGTCTATAATATCTACAAAATATTTCCTGTCCCACAAGTGTCTCCATAGCGTCTCCAAAATACAATTCTAGTACTCCTCGACACTCATCTCTTTGTATGCTTTCCCGAGCTAGTACCTGATAAGAAAATTTAATTTTAGTACCTAGTGAGAACATCCAGTTTTCAAATTAAAACTTTATAAGCTTTGAAAACCAAATTGTAAACAAAACATATAAATTAACCTGATAACAATCTTCTTTACCGTACACATAAGTAAGTCATAACCTCACGTTCCAGAGCGCCACTACGAATCACCACGGATTCTAGATTTCAGCTCATGTCCGCGCCACTACGAATCACCACGGATTCTAGATTTCAGCTCATGTCCAAGAAACTACAATTAAGCCATGCCTATTTCTTGGTGTGGAAGTAGAGATTACAATTAAGCCATGCCTATCTCTTATCTTCCAATAGAAATCAAGAATTACGATTAAGCCACGCCTGTTCCATGATTTCACATCACAATATGAAATGGGAATTACCATTAAGCCCGACCTATTCCTCATTTCAAACAAACGGGAATTACGATTAAGCCACGCCTATTCCACGTTTAACAAATCACAATAATAAATGTGAATTACCATTAAGCCTGGCCTATTCCTCATTTATCAATTAATGCTAGTACCTATGGATCTATTACACTTCCTAGCATAAGTGTGTATCAAACCAAATCATACGTCAAATCATATCATACTTAAAATCGAGTTATAAGTATGTTCATATTGTTAGGATTAAAATTCAAGTAATCAAAATGTTCCAATCACTACTTACCGGGAACCATCAATTACCGGACACTATCGAAAAACTATCCGGATTATGTGTCTGGAACTCCTATCCGAAAACTATCGGCCGGGAACAGTCCAGAACTAAGTATCCGGGAAACTCAAGTTACCGGATACTTTCAAAAAACACCAATAATCCGGGTACATCCGGAAACCAAAGTAATCCTGACACCATCTGGTAAATTAACTATCCGGAAACTAAATACTTACCGGATACTTTCAGCATTAACATTTTACCGGACACCACTGAAAAGGAAACTACAGGATACTAATAAAACTCATCCGGGAACTTCGACCTGCATACCAATTTCTCAACACAGATCGACAACCATCCAACTATCTTTTTATACGACTTAACCGTAAATCTCCAATACTCTTAACAATATCAATTTACTCATTAATTTGATAAAAGACATCTAATTTCATGAAAAGATGAACTCGCCTGATGAGATGTATAGAGCGATAACCAAGTCCACTATTTCTTAAAATCTTCGCACCTAAGTAATACTAGAATCAGATTAAGAAGAGGACCAGATTAGGAATATCAATCCAAAAAGGAGTTGATCAATTTCTTACCACTTAAACCCCGTATCGAATGCTTCGTTCTCTTTCTCTTTTTATTTTCCGGAACCGACTTCTTTGGGTTTAGAATTGTGATAACTCTCAATTCAGCCGACTCCACCAATTTAAATCACAACTTTCAACAATTGGCAAAATTTAACCCCAAGGTTTCATAATCTCGTCATTTAGCTTAAAACCTCGACCGAATACACTTTTAACCCTTTGACATTTAGTTATAACATAATGTTAAAAATTAGCATCCTCTAATATTTTAAACATTCTTTGTACAAAATTATGGAAATTCCGAGGTGTTACAATTCTCCCCAACTTAAAAATGATTTCGTCCCCGAAATCAAAGTTAGATAAATAAATGAGGATATCTATTTCTCCTATCCTCTTCCACTTTCCACGTTACATTAGCACCTCAATGATGTTTCCATTGTACTTTAACCATAATTACTTCTTTATATCGCATATTCTTAGTCGTCCTTTCTAAAATTGCTTCAGGTTCCTCCATGCGACGACTCTTTTCATCCACCTTTATCTCAGAAAGTGGTATATGATGAGTGCTTTGAATACACCTATAGACGTGTGGATAATAGAACCAATAAGCAAGTATACTTACGTGGAACTATGTCATCTCTCAAGTAATAAAGTGGTAAAATACCGATTATCGTCCCACACAGATTGGAGTTAAAATTGCTATTAAAGTATTATGAAAGAAGTGATTTCAGATGACAATTTGGAAGAAAATATTTTGATTGGTTGATTATCACAGATTCTAATTAACAAGAATAAAAGAGAAGCAAGGGTGTAAGGCTTGTGATGTTATGTTAAACCAAATTCCAGCAGACTAATGCTACAACAATGCTACAGCATGATGCTATAACAATGATGCAGCATAATGGTGACAAAAACTAGTTTTATTATCTATTTCAAGACACGTTCCTCTCGGCCTCTCACCATCCCATTATTCCAGTAGCTTTAGACAATCTCATCTCTGAGCAGAATCCAAACTAACGTAATGATGGGAGTGGAGTTCTCAAAATATAAGGCAAAACAAATTCTCTTTGTTAAAAGTTACTCTCTCGATATAACCCCCGTACCTCCCAAGTTGTTGTAATCCAAATAGCTTATCTCTAAGTCTATTCCATTTTAACCCTTTGAGAAAAAGATAATTTATCAAGAATGAATCATTTTGAGAGACAACGGTAACAACTCTCGTTGCGAGTAACTCTCTCGATATTACCCCTTATGTCATCCAAATTGACGTTCTTTTCAATGGCCCGTGTCTAGGTCCATGACACTTTAACACTAACAAAGTGATCAATTTGTCAAGGGATTGTATTATCTTGATAGAACTTGGGTTGGAATAATAAAATATCATTTTTGCCACTAAATGCCTACTTTTCTTTTGGTTAACATAACACCATTTGCCTCACACCCAAGATAATATGCTTAGCTACTCATTACACTAAATAAAGTAAAGCAAATGCAAGAAACTTGGAAAGTAAACATGACGCTTGTAATGTAAATGCTTGGAAAGTAAAATAACTATATATAAATGACTTTAAAAGTAAAGACAATAATGTATAAAGTAAGCAAATAAATGACAAGAGTACAAAATGGAATGTAAATCTGCAACTAACGAATTTAAGTACAGAAAGTAAAGACAAGAATTGAAATAGCAATGCTAGAGATGCAAGATAAATAAAGAAATTAAAAGGTGCAGTTATGATGTTGTTCCAATGCTACAACAATGCATAAGTGTATTTAAGAACATAAAAAGAAAATGAAGAACACTTGAAGATTTAAAGAAACATTCATAGATTTCTGGATATAAAAGAGAGAAGTTAGAACTGATTTGGAATCAGCTATAATGATGGGGTGTGTTTAATGCTAGATGACCCCTCTATATGTACCAAAAGGGAGGGTCATCATTGTAAATAAAAGCAACTAGTCTAACTAGAAAGTACAACCCTTAACTAACAAGTATAATATCCATCTAGGACTTTAGTTAAACAAACCATACAAACTAAATAGTGTTTCAGTGGGTTACAAAAGACAATTTCACAACAAAATAACATATTTCAGCTCCATCATTCGGTTCTTCTTCCCCTTGATCACCCAGATTCATGTTGTGACCATGCTGCAGCAATGCCCTATTTTTAGAGATTTTGCCAAAAACAACCAAATTAGCCTACCAATCTAGTAAAAACAAGTAAACCATAGTCCCTAGCTCCATGAACCAAATAAGTGCAAAATAAGGTGAAAAATGACTCAAGGTTGGGATTTTAGAGTGAAAAACTCCTATCTAAACCAAAGAAATAAGTGCTTAAGTACTCAAAACTGAGCACTTATCACCACCCCAAACTAAAAAAATTGCTTGCCCCCAAGCAATAAAAAGACAAAAGAAAAAGACTCAATTTCTGAAAAAGTTTGCACAAGGAATGGCATTAAGTGCACATCATGAGTATGGATATGTCCAGAATGCATAGCATAGCCTTTTATAAATCCAAAGTAACCAAGGTTCCATTCTTTTTGTGACCATGAACCATAAGCTAGCCTCAAATTCTTTTTGTTATAATCAACACATTATGCACATCACAGATTACCAGGGCTTTAGGTGAAAGGGATCTCTCATTTTGTGGCATAATTTTTTTCTCACCTTGCCTTTTCTCTCCCCATGGATCATATTGATTTTTTTTCAGTTTTATGCATTTTCTGTTTGAGTGTACACACCTGCCCCTATGGGGCAATTTTGGTGCTTTAGACCACTTTTCTTGGCATTTCAATGCTTGTTAAGGCTTTGCTTTTGGTGCCATTTTTAGACACCCCCACCCCAAACTAAGAATGTTACAATGTCCTCATTGTATGAGAGGAGAGGTACTTTGATTATGGTTACAAGTGGCTAAAAATGGGAGAAAGGAACAACGACCTATATCATTTATGTGATGGATGCAGAATGTGGACCAAATTATGTCCCAAGCAATTATGAGGCTAATTCTAGCATGTATAACTCTAAGAAAATGGTCTTGGACTTGTGAAATTATTTGGTCTATGCAAACATGTTAACAATGACCATTTATGACCCTTAATGCAAGAAAATAAACCTATAAAATGCAAAAACTAATCCAGACTCAAATAATAGAAAATAAAACAGTAAATGGAGCTAAAAGGGAATGATTTAACCTGTCCTACTCAGATGGAGTAGGTTGTTTCCATCCACCAGTGGTAGTGATGTGAGGTCCATCAGCAGGGGATGCTGCAGCACCAAACTTGGCAGCAGCTACTGCTTTCAGCTTCTTGTTCTCTTTCCTCAGCTTTGCATTCTCCTATTCTTTGGCTCTCAACAACCTCTTCATCTTGGGTAAACTGACATTACCCAACTCTCCAGCCTTCCTCTTTTGGTCTGCAATCATGGACATCATTTCAGTGCTCAACTCCTCAAGCTTGTCCATGAATTCATTTCTTTGCTGCAAAATGGTGTCCATCAGTGAACTATTCTGAGATAGCATGTCTTGCATCATGGTGACCATATCAGAAGCTCCTACACCCTTTTCTTTCCTGTCCCTCAACCTTGAAACAACCTTCATGTCTATCTGCCATTTCTCCCTCTGCTCCTTAACAATCAGATCGTCAATGTATTGGGGCACACCCAATTCAACCAGCAGCTTGGTCAACATCCCAGGGAAGTAGAATTCCCTTTCACCCTTGTTGAACATTCTCTAATGCTTTTGAGCGTAAGCCTTCCCAAATTTATGCTTCTACATGTCATAAGACAAAACAACAGGAACATCCTTTCCATAGATATAGTACTGTCATGGGTGGTTGGTGAGATGGAGTGTCTCACCAGGTTGATCCACACATCGGAATCAACAGAAAGGTTAGTGGCTCTGAAAGTTCTGAGCATCAGATTGGAGTGGTATTTTCAAGTGGGTTTTGGCTTACCCAATGCTGCAGCAGCCTCATTCAAGTCCTCCAAAGTAGCTTTAATGATAAGCTTGTGGTATTCAGTTTTACTTGGAGGGGAGAGTGATAGAAAACTGTTGATCCTCTTCGAAGTGAGATGGACTGGAACACCTCTGATTTTTAGCCTAGAAGAAGAGTTGGTAGCAACCTCACAGTAAAACTCTATTATCAGAGTGAGATTGTAGGAACTATGCACCTCACAAAGCTTCTCTAACCCTTGTGTCTCCACTACTTGCTTAATAAAATGGAACTCCCTAATGCTCTGCTCAGCAAATTTCTTGTCTGGAAGGCCAATGGAATTTAGACCACATTTTGGCTGCAGCCTTGAAGCTAAAGCCATTGTGTGGTTTTTGTGGTGTAGGAATGAACTTAGCAGCCTCAGCCCCTGTTTATTTTCCAACAGATTGTTCATGTTGCACAGTTGCTGCAGCATAAAAATTGGTCTCTAAAGGTTCAAGTTCAAATGGTTCCCCTTCCTCAATCACTCTCTTGGTCCTCTTTCTAGATGGTTCAGCCCCTGTGGTGTTGGTCTTAATGGCATGCCTTTTTCCCAGATTCTTTCTTTTCTTAGGAGCAACTTTTTCAATCAAGGGCTCATCATCCTCAGTCCAAATGTTATCATTTAAGTTAGGAATTTCATCATTTGGACTATTTTGGACCACATAAGGTATTTCAATGTTTTCCAAAACCTTTTCCTCACTTTCCTCCACCACATTAGTTTTAGAGCAGATTTTGAAGTGTATGTGGTGGAGTGTAGTGGTCCAAATGACCAATCAAACTCATTCCTTTCGAAAAATGCGATATCCACTTTTGTAGAAACAATGGGTAAGCAACATCCTTTCGAAAAATGCGACATCCTTTCGAAAAATGCGACATCCACTTTCGAAAAATGCGACATCCACTTTCGAAAAATGCGACATCCTTACCAACAGTCGTAGAGATGGACGGTGGACCAGTGTAAGCAACGAGGGCAAGAGCATTCGATGGAGATTCTGGAATCATAGTCGAAACAGGGGGTGCAGTGAATGCTTCTGGTGTCTTCTTCACCCCTGAGCCTTCTCCTTTCTCGATTTGGGTAGGTTTTGGCTTCGCAAATGGTACTCGACAGATAGGGGGAATGGAATCATCATCAAGAACCACCATTTCAGGTTCTTGATGCAAAACAGGGGGCGTACCACAACCCTGTTTCGGCCACTTCTTCGCACGTTTTGTTCATCCCCTTCGACATTAGGGTCTCGGGGTAGTGTTCTTTTTACCCTAGCCATCAATTTGTAGAATAGAGAAGAGGAGAATTTTGATTTTTGGAAAGAATGGTGTTTGTGGGTGTTCGTAGGAAGCAGAGAAGGAAGAAGAGTAGTAGAGAGAGTGGGGGTCGGTTAGTGGTTTAGGGAGAGTTTTTAGGAGGAGTTGAAAATACAATAAGCCCTCCCAAGGTGTCCTTATCTGAATTATGGAGAGGGAAACAGCTGTAAATGGGTATTACCCCTGGGTAAGTTTAAGAAAGGTACAATATGGAAGCATCTTTTGTACTTTTAACCATCATTTGGGTTGTCATAGGTGGCTAAAGGTTTATGGTTTGTTATGGATAGAACAAACCTGATATAATCCCATGTACTATCCTTAAATCCCATTTCAAAATTCTTATTTAATTCCCCTCTCATCCCCATCTGATTTTTATGAAAAAGCTGGAACCTCTGATGTTGCAGCATTGATCCAGCATCCTTTGCCCCTGTTTGCCTATTTAGCTGCACATCAGTAAACACATTACTTATAACTAATAAAGAAACATACAACAAATTGAAAAGAATATTTACAAAGGTTTTTGGACCTTTGTGGTAGTTCCCACCTCAATCTGAGATTTTTAGCACAAAGAAATCACCTCCACATGGCAATGCTGTAGAGATGCTGCAGCATCATGGTACAACTTCACTCTCTGGCCATTTACTTTGAACACACTATTGTCTTCCGATTCACTAAGTCTACAGCCCCATATGGATGTACCTTGTGAATGAGGAATGGTCCTGACCATCTAGACTTAAGTTTACCTGGAAACAATTTCAGCCTGGAATTGAACAAAAGACATTTCTGGCCTGCTTTCAATTCTCTGTGTCTAATCCTATTGTCATGCCACTTTTTTGTTTTCTCTTTATAGAGCTTGGCGTTCTCATAGGACATGTTCCTATGTTCCTGTAGTTCACAGAGTTGTAACTTTCTTTTGTTACCGGCATCATCTAAGTTCATGTTCAATTCCTTTATAGCCCAGTATGCTTTGTGTTCTAATTCTAAAGAGAGGTGACAAGCCTTACCAAAGACTAGCTTATATGGGGACAAACCTAAAGGTGTTTTGAAATCAGTCTTGTATGCCCATAAAGCATCATCTAGCTTAAAAGCCCATTCTATTCTATTTGGTTTGACGACCTTTTCTAAGATCCCTTTAATTTCCTTGTTTAAGAGTTCAGCCAAACCATTCGTTTGTGGGTGGTATGCAGTGGCAACTTTATGTTTCACATTGTATTTTTCAAGAACTTTACTCAACAAATTGTTTATAAAATGGGTACCCTCATCACTAATTAGTGCACAGGGGGTACCAAACCTTGTAAAAATTTGTTTTTGTAAAAACTTAACAACCGTTTTTGCATCATTTGAAACACATGCCATTGCCTCCACCCATTTTGATACATAATCAACGGCAACGAGAATGTATTGCCATTTGTTTGATGAGGGAAATGGTCCCATGAAATCAATTCCCCAAACATCAAACAACTCAACTTCCAAGATCCCATTCAAAGGCATTTCATTTCTTTGAGAAATGGAACCACTTCTATGGCATTCGTTACACCTTTGTGCAAAATTGTGGGCATCTTTAAAGAGAGTTGGCCAATAGAAACCAGATTGAAGAACTTTAGCTGCTATTCTTTGGCCTCCAAAATGTCCTCCATAAGCTGACTGGTGGCAATTTTGCAGGATTGCTACCACTTCTGTTTTTGGGATGCATCTTCTCAGCAATTGATCTATACCAAGTTTAAACCGAAAAGGATCATCCCATATGTAAAATTTACAATCATGGAGAAATTTCTTCTGCGTATGGTGAGTATAATCAGAAGGTTTGATGCCACAAGCTAAGTAATTAGCAATGTCAGCAAACCATTGAAGTTGTGCTTGCACCATAAGAATCTTTTCATCAGGGAAGATTTCTATGATGTCTCCTCCTTACCTACTTTCAACAAACTTTTCTAGCCTGGATAAATGACCAGCCACTTGGTTTTCCACACCCTTGCTATCAACAATCTCCACGTCAAACTCTTGCAATAGCAAAACCCATCTTATTAGCCTTGGTTTTGCATCTTTTTTTAAAATGAGATATTTAATGGCAGCATGATCAGTGTGAATAATGACTTTTGCTCCCATCAAATATGATCTAAATTTCTCAAATTTAAAAACCACTGCTAATAATTCATTTTCAGTTGTTGTGTAATTAATTTGAGTTTGATTTAGGGTTTTGCTTGCATAATAGATGGGATGAAAAAAAATTCCTTTTCTTTGACCTAAAACTACACAAACAGCCCAATCACTTGCATCACACATGATTTCAAAAAGTTTGTCCCATTCAAGAGCTACAATCACTGGAGCAGTCACCAAAGCTTTCTTCAAAGTAAGGAATGCTTTTCTGCAATCCTCATTGAAATCGAATTTTTGGTCTTGCTGTAATAATAGACATAAAGGTTTTGAAATCTTTGAAAATTCTTTTATGAAACGTCTATAAAAACCAACATGACCAAGAAAGCTTCTGATTCCTTTAACAGTGGTTGGTTCAGGTAATTTTTAAATCACTTTAAGTTTAGCTTTGTCTACCTCGACTCTTCTTTTTGAAATTAAATGACCAAGGACAATCCCTTCTGTAACCATGAAATGGCATTCTTCCCAGTTGAGGACCAAGTCAGTTTCTTCACACCTTTAAAGACTTTGTTTCAGATTTTCCAAACAATGATAAAAAGATGAACCATAAACAGAAAAATCATCCATAAATATTTCAATGGATTTTTCAAGCATGTCAGAGAATATGGACATCATGCATCTTTGGAAAGTAGCAGGTGCATTGCAAAGTCCAAAAGACATTCTACTAAAGGCAAAAGTGCTAAAAGGACAAGTGAAAGTAGTCTTTTCTTGGTTTTCTGGTGCTATAGCTATCTGATTGTATACTGAGTATCCATCCAAGAAGTAGTAAAACTCTTTTCTAGCCAACCTGTCCAACATTTGATCAACAAAAGGTAAAGGAAAATGATCTTTTTAAGTAGCATTGTTTAGTCTATGGTAGTCCATGCAAATTCTCCATCCGGAGACTACTCTAGTTGGGATGAGTTCATTCTTGTCCTTGGAAATGACAGTGATCCCTCCCTTCTTTGGAACACATTGGACTTGACTAACCCAAGAACTACTGGCTATTGGGAAAATGATTCCTGCATCTAACCATTTTAAGATTTCCTTTTTTACTACCTCTTTCATGACAGGGTTCAGCCTTCTTTGAGGTTCTATGGATTTGAAGTTCTTTTCTTCTAAGATGATCTTATGTTGACAAATAGAAGGACTAATCCCCCTAAGGTCAGCAATGGTCCATCCTATGACTTTGGTGTGCAACTTCAACATATCTACTAACTTCTTTTATTGATGCAATTCTAGGGTAGCTGATATGATCACAGGCAAATTGTCTTCTTCTCCTAGAAAGGCATACTTCAGATGGGTTAGGAATTGTTTTAACTCCAGGTCAGGTGGTGAGACTATGGAAGGAACAACTGATTTTTGCTCATTATTTTCCAGCAACTCAAATGCTGCAGCAACCAAAGGGACAGTCTCTTCCTCTATAGAAACTTCATCATCATCATTATCATATTCCTTAATTTCCTCTTCTATCCTACAGGTTTGTGTGACTCCTTCCTCATGACACAGTGATTCAATGGTACCTAAGCTTGAACAGTCCTCCATATCATTAGGATATTTTAAAGAATTGAAAACATTGAATGTGACTTTTTGGTCTTGAAGTCTCATGGTCAACTCTCCTTTCTGGACATCTATCAAAGTTCTACCAGTGGCTAAGAAAGGTCTTCCTAAAAGAATAGGAATATCCTTGTCAGCCTTAAAGTCTAAAATGATAAAATCAACCGAAAAGATGAATTTGTCAACCTGGACTAACACATCTTCAATCATACCATTTGGATAGGCAATGGTCTTATCTGCTAAGATGAGTGTGACTGTGGTAGGTCTGGCTTCTCCTATACCCAAGCTTTTGAAGATTGATAAGGGCATAACATTAACACTGTCACCTAAATCACATAAATCTTGTCCAACTTCTTTCCCACCTATGGAACAAGGAATGGTGAAACTCGCTGGGTCTTTTTGCTTAAGGGGTATTTTGTTGGAAAACAGAGCACTGCAACCTTCAGTGAGGGCAACAGTCTCATACTCAGTCAACTTCTTTTTCTTACTCAAGATGTCTTTAAGGAACTTGGCATAGTTGGGCATCTGCTCAATTGCTTTAACAAGAGGTATGTTGATGTGCAATTGTTTGAAAACATCCAAAAACTTTTTAAATTGAAATTCCTCCTTCTCATTCCTCATCCTTTAGGGATAAGGTATGTAAGGGGGAACTGGTTTGATGACAACTTTGTTTGATTGTTTTGAGCAAGATGGGTCCAATATGCTTTTGGTCTTGGTTTCAGTCAGTGGTGGACTGGAACTTGTGATCTTAGGGTCTTGGTCTTCTTTTTGGCATGGTGTTTTTGGAATAACCTGAATCTCTGGTATAGGAATGGCTTTGGATATTTTTTCAAAATCTGTTTTGGTTAAAGGACCAAATTCCTTTTCCACAGCTTTAGGTAATTCTTTTCCACTCCTAAGAGTTACAGCTTTCACATATTCATTTCCTGGGGCCTTTGGGACTTCTATGTTACTAGGAAAAGTACATGTGGCCCTGTTGATCTGGTTGAGTGCCAATTGACTGATTTGGATTTTTAAGTTCCTCAAAAGTATATTGTGTTGATTAAAAAGAGACTGATTTTGTTGTTGTTGAACTTGTGATTGTGCCATGTAATTCTTGATCAGTGTCTCCAAATAGACATTGGGATCATCTTGTGAAGGTGAATGATTTTGGTTTTGAAAAGGTGGTTGAGTGTGTTGAAAACCTTGATTACGATTATTTTGATAATGACTATTTTGAAGATTTCTTTTGAAATGGTTTTGGGAACTGCTTTCTTGATTTTGAAAATTCGAGTTCCCTTGTGGCTTTTGTGCAGGTGGATTCAAACATGGACTATTCCAAGAGAAGTTTGGGTGTTGCTTCCAACTGGCATTGTATGTGTTGGAGTGAGGATTAGGTCTATTTTGAACATAGTTTACAGATTCAGAATTATGAGGACAATGTTCGTAAGAATGTTCCCCACCACAACAAACACATTGCACAGAAAGGACAGGTGCAGGAGATGGCGTACTGACAGTTGGCTGTGCTCCCTGACTGGAAGTGATGTTTTAAAGCATATTAGTCATGGAAGCAAACTGAGCTATCAATGCAGTGTATGCATCTACCTCATGCAACCCGGCAGTCTTCTTTTGAGTTTGAGTTTGAGCCCTTGGATCAGCCCATTGTCCATTATTTGCTGAAATCTTTTCCAGAATTTCATACCCGGTATTGTAGGTGTTAAAGGTAAAGGCCCCTCCTGAAGTCGCATCGAGCATTTGTTTTGCATTGGAATCAAGTCTGTTGTAAAACGTCTCAAGTTGAATACAGTAGGGAATGCCATGGTGAGGGAATTTCCTTAATAATTCTTTAAACCTTTCCCAAGCATCGGGAATTGCTTCATCGTCCATTTGTTTAAACATGCAAACTTAATTTCTAGACTTAGCATTCCGGGCAGGTGGATTAAACCATACTCTTGCCTTATCCCTTAGAGAAAATGGAAATAAATTAAGCCTTAAGGATTGTGGAGATACTCCAGGGATTAGAAAAACATCGGTGATCTCCATAAAAGATTTTAAATGTGAATGTGGATCCTCCGATGGTAATCCGGCAAATTGACCATTGGCTTGCAACATATGAAACATGATGGGTTTTGGTTCAAAATGCAATGTTTCTAATTGTGGCCTAACAATCCCCGAGTTAAATTGCTCAAAATTAGGAATTGCATAGTCCATAATTCTTCCATCTTTCGAGTTTGCAAGATCAATGATGTTAAGTGGTTCAATCTTACCAACATATCTCGCATCATTCTCATCCTCATTGTTATTATTAAGCGGTGGATTATGAAATGGTGGATTATGTTGAAAGGGATGAATTTGTGGATTCCCAAAAAGTGGTGGATTATTTACAAAAATTGGCGGAGGCCGAATTGGATTTTCTAAAGGTGGTCTCATTTGATTTTCCAAAGGTGGCCAGACGGGATTTTCCAAAAGTGGTGGATTTGGTGGTCTATTTTCAAAACCTGGTGAGGGTCCATCCATATTGAGAGAGTTTGATGTTCTTTGAATTCTTTTCCTTTGATGAAAAGTTCTCTCAATATTAGGATCTAAGTCGAAAAGTTCTCCACGTTGTATTCTTGGCATACATCATTTAAAAAAAATTAAAATTCCCAACGGTGATAGAAAAATCAAATCTTTTAAAATACTTTTATAGACTTTTAGCTTACCAATCCCCGGCAACGGCGCCAAAAACTTGATGAGTGCTTTGAATACACCTATAGACGTGTGGATAATAGAACCAATAAGCAAGTCTACTTACGTGGAACTATGTCGTCTCTCAAGTAATAAAGTGGTAAAATACCGATTATCGTCCCACATATATTGGAGTTAAAATTGCTATTAAAGTATTATGAAAAAAGTGATTTCAGATGACGATTTGGAAGAAAATATTTTGATTGGTTGATTATCACAGATTCTAATTAACAAGAATAAAAGAGAAGCAAGGGTGTAAGGCTTGTGATGTTATGTTAAACCACATTCCAACAGACTAATGCTACAGCATGATGCTATAACAATGCTGCAGCATAATGGTGACAAAAACTAGTTTTATTATATATTTCAAGACACGTTCCTCTCGGACTCTCACCATCCCATTATTCCAGTAGATTTAGACAATCTCATCTATGAGCAGAATCCAAACTAACGTAATGATGGGAGTGGAGTTCTCAAAATATAAGGCAAAACAAATTCTCTTTGTTAAAAGTTACTCTCTCGATATAACCCTCGTACCTCCCAAGTTGTTGTAATCCAAATAGCTTATCTCTAAGTCTATTCCATTTTAACCCTTTGAGAAAAAGATAACTTATCAATAATGAATCATTTTGAGAGACAAAGGCAACAACTCTCATTGCGAGTAACTCTCTCGATATTACCCCTTATGTCATCCAAATTGACGTGTTTTTCAATGGCCTATCTCTAGGTCCATGACACTTTAACACTATCAAAGTGATCAATTTGTCAAGGGATTGTATTATCTTGATAGAACTTGGGTTGGAATAATAAAACATCATTTTTGCCATTAAATGCCTACGTTCTTTTGGTTAACATAACACCATTTGCCTCACACCCAAGCTAATATGCTTAGCTACTCATTACACTAAATAAAGTAAAGCAAATGCAAGAAACGTGGAAAGTAAACATGATGCTTGTAATGTAAATGCTTGGAAAGTAAAATAACTATAAATAAATGACATTAAAAGTAAAGACAAGAATGTAAAAAGTAAGCAAATAAATGACAAGAGTACAAAATGGAATGTAAATCTGCAACTAACGAATTTAAGTACTGAAAGTAAAGACAAGAATTGAAATAGCAAAGCTAGAGATGCAAGATAAATAAAGAAATTAAAAGATGCAGTTATGATGTTGTTCCAATGCTACAGCAATGCATAAATGTATTTAAGAACATAAAAAGAAAATGAAGAACACTTGAAGATTTAAAGAAACATTCATAGATTTCTGGAAATAAAAGAGAGAAGTTAGAACTGATTTGGAATCAGCTCTAATGATGGGGTGTGTTTAATGCTAGATGACCCCTCTATATGTAGCCAAAGGGAGGGGCATCATTGAAAATAAAAGCAACTAGTCTAACTAGAAAGTACAACCCTTAACTAACAAGTACAATATCCAACTAGGACTTTAGTTAAACAACCCATACAAACTAAATAGTGTTTCATGGGGTTACAATTTCAGGACCAAAAAATTGCTTTTCTCCAGCTTCCAACCAACATACTGGAGTTCTACATTTTCGTCCATATTAGGCTTCAAAAGGTGTCCTTCCAATACTGGAATGGTAACTATTATTATATGCAAATTCCACTAAGGGTAAATGCGTATCCGAGTTACCTCCAAAATCAATCACACAAGATCTGAGCATGCTTCCAAAGTCTGAATGGTTCTTTCACTTTGCCCGTCCGTTTGTGGATGATATGCAGTGCTTAAATTCACTCTTGTACCCAATTCTTCTTGTAGTGACTGCCAAAATCTTGAAGTAAATCGGTTGTCACGGTCAGAAACTATAGACACATGTATACCATGTCTTGACACTAGTTCATCAATGTACAACTTGGCTAACTTATCGATCGGTGAAGCTTCTTTCATCGCTAAGAAGGGAGCACTTTTAGTTAAGCGGTCCACGATTACCCAAATAGTATCGTTAGCCTTTAATGTTCTTTGTAACTTAGTCACAAAGTCCATGGTAATCCTAACCCACTTTCATTCAGGAATCTCTAAAGATTGTAGACTCCCATAAGGTCGTTGATGTTCGGCCTTCACCAACGAACACGTCTCACATTTTTCTACACATTATGCCACATCTAGTTTCATAGATGGCCACCAATAGTGTAGTTTCAAATCTCTATACATCTCAGTACTTCCAGGATGTATAGAATATTTGGACTTGTGGGCGTCTTCAAGATGTAACTCTCGGTTTCCCCCAATCTTTGTCACCCAAATACGTCCTTGAAATAATTTGTAGGTTCCTAGATTCACTTTGTCTCATATAAACAGCATAATCAAAGGTAGCGGAAGCATAATATAAAGCTATTTAAATATGAGTGATTGTGTATACGAATATGAAACAGTGAGAGAATATCAATAACAATAATGAACAGTAAATGATAACAAGGTAGTTAAATAAGCTGCTCGTATATTGATATATTTGAATAACACCAAGAACACTTTCTTGTGTGTGTATTCTGAAATCTCTCAGGTGACAATTCGTACAGTGGTAGTGGAAAGGAATGTTGCAGTATTTGCTCTCACAATTGTGGTAATAATTCCTACCAAAAGCTTACTAATGGGTGCTCCACTACCCTTCTATTTATAGCCTGATAAAGTTAAACACAATGTACTATCAAACCCTGGAATGACACGTGGAAAGTGTGTCTTCGTCCTTTTAGGGCTGACGTGGAAAGTACGGACACGTGTCTGACACTTAGAGATTTCTACGAGACTTAAGCTTCACAGAGGTCTTCATTCACCAGAGCTCTTGTGCCAGAGCTCTGATGGTCTTCTGGTTTGAACAGTTCTTCTGGTGGAACAGAAGAAGTCTTCTGCCAGAGCTCTGTCGAGCTCTTATGTTCTTCTGGTGTTCTTCTTCTAAGTCTTCTGCTGGATCTCTGGTGGTCTTCTGACTTGTGAGATTTTAAATATTTTTACATCTTGTATAATTGGGGCTAACAATCTCCCCCTAAGTATTGAAAATACAAATTATGCTAATTATAGAGAAGTAAACAAAAGACAAAGTGGAGAAAGTCATCCTCTGTGAAACTTAGTACTATTCTTTTAAGATAATTACAATACAGTACAAAAGAACTAGTACACTAAGCATGATAGTTTCCTCTTAGAATTCTATCAAATCTTCTGATCAAATCTCTGAATTCTAACATGGGGTCTATCTGGTTGATGTAGCTTTTCAATGAATCTTCTGGACATTTTTCTCTTGGAAGATTTAAGATGATGTTTCTGAGATACTGCAGCGATTCACTTGAATACTTGTGGGATTCTTCAGCTCTTATTGCCTTCTTGTTGCCCTTCTGTCGGCATATGAAGGTTGGTGGATTTCCAACCACAGTTCCTGTTCTGTAATGACCAAATCTCTCAAGATTCTCATTTGGAGGTCCAATCGCCAGTCTCTCAACTTCAAACTCTATGCCTAGCTGAAAATCAACTTGTGTTCTGAGGTTGATGTGCTCTTGCATAGCATATTGAACTTCGACCAATGCAGTCCTTGCAGCTTTGTATTTGTCGCTGTTGTTGACACAATGGGCATGAAGAGTTATCAGATCATAGGGATTCAGAAGCACAAGATCATTGTCATTGAACATTTCTATCTTCTTGTCCTCTGACTCCACTGTGTAGACATGGTACACAATTCTGTCATATGCAAACTTCCTCTACTCTATTTTCAGAATTCTGTTGAATACAAAAGATGAGTTTATGGCTTTGTTTAGATGTGATTTGGTTGAGATGAACCTTCGCCTATCATCTGTAAGTCTATTGGCTCTGATGGGGTTCGGGTATGGGTTATTGGGTACAATGTTTATTGGGATGATATCTCTGTCAGCGTAGAGATATGAAAATAGCTCTTCTAATGAAGGTTTTTATGTGTGTCGGGGTTCAGGGTTCTGCTCAGGTGGGTTTTGAGGTTGGTTTTCAGGTTGGGTTTCAGCCATCATGGTGTCAGTTTGATTTTCTGGCTCTTCTGCAGTTTGGGTTTGGTGAATTGAGTTAGATTGTTCATCAGCAGAGAATGGTTCAGTTCTCTCTGGTTCAGTCCTTGGGGATTGGGGAGGAGTATCCAGAATGATAATCTCTAGTGGTTGAGATGTCGACTCTTCTTCTGTAGCTTTGATCATCTTGTCTTTGAAGATGTAGTCGAACTCTATTATATCTGTCTCTGTCGTCGGTGTCATCTCTGTCTCCCCTGGTGTCTCTGTTGTTTCCCCTGGTGTCTCCGTTGTTTCCCCTGGTGTCTTCCCCTTTTGTTGGTCTGAGGGCTCTCCCATCTGTTTGTCTGAGGGCTCTACTGCAGCTTCTTGGAAGTCATCATCATCATCAGAAGTTGCAACACAGGCTTTGGGTGAGTCCGGGCCAACAAACTTGCCCTTCTTCTTGGAGGGTCCTTCCTCTAGGCTTTCCTCTGCAGGTCTTTTCTTCGAGACAGTCTGTAAGATGACATCTGTGAATGTAACAACCGCCTTTTTCAAAACCTCTTCTACCTCTGTTGCAGCAGCTCTGATTTCATCTACTTGACTCTCTAAGTTGAATTTGTGAGAGTCAAGAGATGTCTGAACGTGTCATTCGGTTGCTTGTGCTTTCTGGACAAACTTTGAAGACACGGTCATCATCCTGCTTAAGACCATTTTTCTGAATCCTCCCATGTAAGCTATGTCGATAGGTTGTCTGTTGGGGAATGGCACATCGGCGTCTGGTGCAGCCGCCTCTTTGATAGCAGTCTTGACAGAGGTATTAATCATCTCTGTCAAGGTTCGGATGTTGTTCTCTGACAGAATGATCGATGGCACTGGCAGAGTTCTGTTGATTGCTTCTTTGTGTTTCTCTACCAAGGTTGTCTTCAGATCAGATATTTCTCTGCTCAGCTTCTCTGTCTCCTCTGCTCTAGCCCTTTCCCAATCGGCGAACTTCTGTGAAGTTTCTGCTTGTTTTCTGGTGATCTCTTGCAGCTCTTCTTTTAGAAAAGCATTCTCCTTGCGGATCAGCTCCTCTTTTGCCTCATTGATAAGTTTATACTCATTCAAGGAGTTGCTAATACTGTCATAGAAGCTTTCGAGCTCTGCTCTTGTGACATTATCAGTGGTTGTGGTAACCTTGTCTCCAACACATGGATTCAAGTCAGCCTCGATCGCAGAGGCGCCTCCATCAAGAGTTGTATTGATGTTGACTCTTGGAGGACTTCTACCCTGTCCTTGATGTTCATTTTCAGGGGATACATCTCTGGGCGTTCTGATCAAGGTTTCCTCTTCCAGCCCAGGTTCTGGAGAAGGAAATCTGCTGTGATGGGAAGATCTGGAGAAGGAAATCTGACGTGAGATTCTGAAGATCTCAGGATTAGTTTGTGTTCCATCTAAGCAAGCCACAGAGGCTTCAGCGTGTGATTCTGTCCTATTGATGTCCTGGGGCGATGGGACATCATTACCAAGCAGGGATTCCCCATTTTCGTGCATACCAGAGGCATGAAGAGTTGCCTCTAGTGGATCAGGCTGGTTAGGGTTCGAGGTGTGCACCTCTGTTTCAATGTCCATTTGGCTTTGATCGCCAAGGACAGATTGTGTGATAGCACTGGGAGATGGGCTAGGAAAACGCACATGTGTGTTCTTTGGAACATCTTTTTCTATGCTCACATTTCCCTCAGCTCCTAGGGATTCAGAAGACTCTGATGTCTCTCCCTCAGATTCCTCTTCCTCACCACTGCCAGAGGAGGACGAACGCTCTGCTACCTCCTCTGCAGTTTCCCTAACTTCCTCTGGGATGCTCTGTCGGCTACTTCCTCCTTAATATTTTCAGAGGTAGACCCCACTATGGGTACTTTGACCTCTGGTCTGACCACTTATTCTTCTTCTCTCACCACACTAGCAGACTCTAATGATGGCTCATGACCTATGTATGCTGGGGATCTCACCTCAGGTTCTTGCGGATCAGCTCCTCTTTTTTCGATCTTGAGCCGCCTTCATGTGTTTCCGAGTTTCCATAACTTTATCGGTCGTTTGTTGCACAATTTCAGGACCAGCAAATTGTTTTTCTCCAGCTTTCAACCAACATACTGGAGTTCTACATTTTCGTCCATATTTGGCTTCAAAAGGTGCCCTTCCAATACTGGAATGGTAACTATTATTATACGCAAATTCCGCTAAGGGTAAATGCGTATCCCAGTTACCTCCAAAATGAATCACACAAGATCTGAGCATGCTTCCAAAGTCTGAATGGTTCTTTCACTTTGCCCGTCCGTTTGTGGATGATATGCAGTGCTCAAATTCACTCTTGTACCCAATTCTTCTTGTAGTGACTGCCAAAATCTTGAAGTAAATCGGTTGTCACGGTCAGAATCTATAGACATAGGTATACCATGTCTTGACACCAGTTCATCAATGTACAACTTGGCTAACTTATAGATCGGTGAAGATTCTTTAATCGCTAAGAAGTGAGCACTTTTAGTTAAGCAGTCCACGATTACCCAAATAGTATCATTACCCTTTAATGTTCTTGGTAACTTAGTCACAAAGTCCATGGTAATCTTATCCCACCTCCATTCAGGAATCTCTAAAGATTGTAGACTCCCATAAGGCCGTTGATGTTCGGCCTTCACCAACGAACATGTCACATATTTTTCTACACATTGTGCCACATCTAGTTTCATAGTTGGCCACCAATAGTGTAGTTTCAAATCTGTATACATCTCAGTACTTCCAGGATGTATAGAATATTTGGACTTGTGGGCGTCTTCAAGAAGTAACTCTCGGTTTCCCCCAATCTTTGGCACCTAAATACGTTCTTGAAATAATTTGACTCCGCGACTATCTTCAGTCTGTTGGAGACGTTGCTTAACCATGACTTCCTCTTTCAGATTTTCTTCTAATAGTGCTTCCGCTTGTGCCACTTTGATTCTTTCGATCAGACTCGACGTCACATCAATCCTGGCATTAGTCATTTTCAAACATCCACTGTATTCTTTTCTACTTAAGGCATCAGCCACAACATTTGCTTTACCAGGATGCTAATATAATTCACAATCATAATCCTTAAGTAATTCTAACCAACGCCATTGCCTCATGTTCAGCTCTTTCTGATCAAAGACATGTTTCAAACTCTTATGATCAGTGAAAAGAGTGCACTACGTTCCATATAAGTAATGTCGCCACAACTTCAAAGCCAACACGACTGCTGCCAGTTCCAAATCATGGATAGGGTAATTCCTTTCATGCTCCTTTAGTTGTCTTGATGCATAGGCAATCACTTTGCCACGTTGCATCAATACACACCCTAAACCCATCTTTGACGCATCACTGTTTGTCCCCTCCGGTAATGCAAAAACAGGTGCTTCACATAATTTCTTTTGTAAAGTTCTGAAGGCTGACTCTTGCTTTTCAGTCCATACAAATTTTACATTGTTCCGTGTCAGAATTGTCAAGGCAGAAGCGATCTTAGAAATATCCTTTATAAATCTCCGATAATAGCCTGCCAAACCCAAGAAACTCCGTATCTCTGATGCGTTCTTCGGTGTCTCCCAATTCATCATTGCTTCAATTTTCGTTGGATCTACTTTGACTCCTTCAGAATTAATCGCATGACCAAGAAATTGTACCTCTTTTAACAAAAATTCACACTTCGAAAATTTTGCGTACAATTTCTCCTTTCTCAAAACATCTAAGACTTCACGAATATGACATTCGTGATCAACTTCATTCTTTGAATAAACAAGTATGTCATTGATGAAAACAATGACTGACTTGTTTAAGAATGGTCGACACACCCTGTTCGTTAAATCCATGAACACCGAAGGAGCGTTTGTCAACCCAAAAGGCATCACAAGAAATTCATAATGTCCATACCTCGTTCTAAACGACGTCTTGGGAACATCTGCATCCCTTACTCGTACTTGGTGATAGCCCAACCTCAAATCAATCTTTGAGAAGCATCCCGCGCCTTGAAGTTGATCAAATAAGTCATCAATCCTTGGGAGTGGATACTTATTCTTAATGGTCACCTTATTCAATTCCCTATAATCAATGCACATTCTCATAGTGTCATCCTTCTTTTTGACAAATAACACCGGAGCTCCCCAGGGTGATGAACTAGGCCTAACAAAACCCTTTTCAAGTAGTTCTTGTAATTGAGACATCATTTCTTTCATTTCGGCCGGTGCTAAGCGGTACGGTGCACGTGCTATCGGTGATGCTCCTGGAACAAGATCAATCCTGAATTCCACCTGTCGTTCTGGTGGTAAGCCTGGAAGATCATCGGAGAACACATCTGGAAATTCACGTACAACCTTTATGTCTTTCGCTTGCTTCTTTTCTACTTTAGCATCCAAAACATATGCTAGATAAGATGAACATCCTTTTACTAGACACGTACGCGCTTTGGCAATAGAAATCGACGGAACCTCCCCTTTTCTCTTTTCCCCATAGATGAATGCAGCATCATTTTCGGGCATAGGGATCCGAATTAATTTCTTGGCACAAAGAGTTTCTGCTTGATTGTTCGTCAACCAATCCATACCAACGACTATATCAAACCCCCCCAATCTCCATTAAAATTAAATCAATCGGGAATTCCTTCCCTTCTATCATAAGGGTATAGCCTTCAAGTTTCTCACTAACTAAAACTTGACCCCGTTAGTTATTTCAACTACTAAGGCATCTTCCAAGGTAGTGACAGGCATAGCTAATTTTTGGTAAAAGGATCGTGACACAAACGACATATTGGCACCACAGTCAAATAATACTTGTGCAGGAATAAAGTTAACAAGAAATGTAACTTCCTTCGATTCTTTTGCTTCATCCGCCGTCATATGAAATGACTTGCCCATTGGCTTTAGAGTATTCGGCTTCTTTTCTTGATTCCCACTCTTCCTTAGCTTTAGGCAGTCTCTTCGGTAATGACTCGGTTGCTTACATTCGAAACATGTCAGCCCTTGAATTGGACAGCTTCCCATAGTATGACCACTTTTACCACACTTGTAACATTCCGGTGGAGTTACTCGACACGGACCAAAATGTTTGTTTCTACATTTCTAGCACCAGTTCGGTTCTCGTCGAGGCTCAAAACGAGTATTCTTACCATAAGGTTTGTATTTCAGAGAAAATTCTGATCGACCTTCCCATTTTCTTTTCTCCCCCACTTGTGTCTTTTCTTCCTTATCTCTGGCATAAAGTTCCTCTATTATCTTGGCTTCTTCAATCGTTTCCCTCAATGTCAAAGCTTTGGAATTTCGAACTCTTGACATCATATATGCCGGTAAGCCTTTCAAATATGCCTTTATCTTTTTTTTCAGTTGGGGCCACATGCCCCACTAGATTTAGTTTCTCCAGGAATACGCGAGTGTACTCCCTTACTGAAGAAGTACCTTTTTTGAGCGTTATGAATTCTTCTTCGATTCGGTCCATTTCATTTTCATTGCAGTATTCTTCTAGAATCTTCCTTTTAAATGATTCCCAGGTCATGGCTGCCAAAACTGGAGCCGTCACCATTGATGTCACAATGTTCCACCAGGTCAGAGCATTTCCGCGTAACATGTGGGACCCGAATCTGACCTTTGATTCTTCGTCACACTCACAAGCTCTGAATGCTTGTTCCATCTTTCTAATCCAATTCATACATGCAATTGGATTATCAGAACCAACAAATTCTGGTGGTTTGCAGCTCAAAAGGGTCTTATGGGAACAAACCTTCTCCATTCTCCTATTTACATTCTGCACTGGATTAACAGGCAGATTTTCAATACCAGTACCCAACCCTGGTTTTTGTGACTCGACATTTATGTCATTAAACATTTTCATAAACATCTCTTGTTGTTGAGTCAGTGCATTATTCATGACTTGCATCATGTTCTCCATCATACGGGATTCCATAGTGGATTCCGGTTGGAAGTACCGACATTCGTTCTATGTGTTTGACTTCCTCCTTCTCCCAGAATGGATGGCCTTGGTGGACTCACCCTAGTTCCACCCCTTTCGAGTTGATTCTCCACCCATTCATTTGCCACCCTCTCTTCTGAAGAAGTGGAAGATCTGTTTGGTGTACTAACCATCGTATTTTGAACAACAGATAAAGATAACCATAAGAAATGGTTATGCACAATCCCAATACAAGAAACGTACTTTAACGTTTATTAAACACCATAACAATTTAAAAACAAGTATGCTTACTTAACAATATATTCATAATAACAGTAGCTAATTCAAATTATGAACATACTATACATAAGAATCCTCGTTACCATCATCACAGTTCTTAATTCACGCATTTCCGTCGACTCTAAGACTATCCCGTCTTAGTACTTCTACCCAATCTCACAAATCATATCTTAATCATCTCAGCTTAAGTCTAGGTATCTCACAATCATACCTAGTTCACTTAAACTACAACTCTGATACCAAACTGAAACGTCCTAAAAATCACCCTAATTTAAACCTTAATTTATCACAATAATTTACAACAGCTCTCAAAAGTTTTCATTTCCAAATGGAGAATTAGTGACAATGTCTATAATTACAACTGATCTATCATAAACAACCGACTAATCTAATTCATAACCAATAAAATCAGATTATACGGGTTGTCTATAATATCTCCAAAATATTCCATGTCCCACTAGTTTCTCCGTAGCGTCTCCAAAATACAATTCTAGTACTCCTCGACACTCATCTCTTCGTATCCCTTCCCGAGCTAGTACCTGGTAAGAAATTTTAATTTGAAACGATTAGGCTTACGCCTAGTGAGAACATCCAGTTTTCAAATTAAAACTTTATAAGCTTTGAAAACCAAATTGTAAACAAAGCATATAAATTAACTTGATCACAATCTTCCTTACCGTACACATAACATCTTTCGATGACGAGAATTATACCTGATTCCATGGGTATGACAAACACTAAGTAAGTCATAACCTCACGTTCCAGAGCGCCACTACGAATCACCACGGATTCTAGATTTTAGCTCATGTCCAAGAAATTACAGTTAAGCCTATTTCTTGGTGTGGAAGTAGAGATTACAATTAAGTCATGCCTATCTCTTATCTTCCAATAGAAATCAGGAATTACGATTAAGCCACGCCTATTCCATGATTTCATATCACAATATGAAATGGGAATTACCATTAAGCCCCAGCATATTCCTCATTTCAAACAAACGGTAATTACGATTAAGCCACGCCTATTCCACGTTTAACAAATCACAATAATAAATGGGAATTACCATTAAGCCCGGCCTATTCCTCATTTATCAATTAATGCTAGTGCCTATGGATCCATTACACTTCCTAGAATAAGTGTGTATCAAACCAAATCATACGTCAAATCATATCATACTTAAAATCGAGTTATAAGTATGTTCATACTGCTAGGATTAAAATTCAAGTAATCAAAATGTTCTCTGTCAAAAGTTATCGGGAATCACTACTTACCGGGAACCATCAATTACCAGACACTGCCGGAAAACTATCCGGATTATGTGTCCGGAACTCCTATCCGGAAACTATCAGAATCCGGGAATAGTCCAGAACTAAGTATCCGGGAAACTCAAGTTACCGGATACTTTCAGAAAACACCAATAATCTGGGTACATCCGGAAACCAAAGTATTCTGGATACCATCCGGTAAATTAACTATCCGAAAACTAAATACTTACCGGATACTTTCAGCATTAACATTTTACCGGACACCACTGAAAAGGAAACTGCCGGATACTAATAAAACTCATCCAGGAACTTCGACCTGCATACCAATTTCTCAACACAGATCGACAACCATTCAGCTATCTTTTTATACGACTTAACCATAAATCTCCAATACTCTTAACAATATCAATTTACTCATTAATTTGATAAAAGACATCTAATTTCATGAAAGACGAACTCACCTGATAATTTGTATAGAGCGATAACCAAGTCCACTGATTCTTAAAATCTTTGCACCTAAGTAATACTAGAATCAGATTGAGAAGAGGACCAAATTAGGAATATCAATCCAAAAAGGAGTTGATCAATTTCTTACCACTTAAACCCCGTATCGAATGCTCCGTTCTCTTTCTCTTTTTCTTTTCCGGAAATGACTTCTCTGGGTTTAGAATTGAGATAACTCTCAATTCAGCCGACTCCACCAATTTAAATCACAACTTTCAACAATTGGCAAAATTTAGCCCCAAGGTTTCATAATTCTGAGGTGTTACACCTACCGCCGGAAATGGATGGGATTCATCCTACCTTCCATGTTTGCTATCTACGGAAGTGTTTAGCCAAAGAAGAGAATGTCATTCCTTTGACGGAAATACGGGTAGACAATGGGAATCTATGTGTAGAAGAGCCAAAAGCGATACGTGAATCGAAAACGAAGAAACTTCGGCACAAGGAAGTAACCATGGTTAAAGTCCAATGGAAGCACCACTGCGGTGCCAATGTGTCGTGGGAATCAGAAGAAGATATGAAGCGGCGATACCCTCACTTGTTTGGCTAGAATGGGATTTTGGGGACGAAATCCTATTCAAGGTGGGGAGGATTGTAACACACGCTTTTCTTTTGATCAAGTAAGCATCGGGTGTGAAAACTAATCCGATAAGATTAATTGTGGTGGAAAATATAATTCATTTTAACCTCTGAACCTTGCCTTAGTCACTATCGAAGATTTCATGCAAAAACGAGGGCTGGAAGTCGGCGGTACAAACCCGACAAGAGTGCACGTGCAATAGTGCCACGTGGCACATTCGCGGGACACTTCCGCGCGGAATGTACTGTGAGCGAGGGAGGCCTTCGGCGAGAGTGCCAGTGGCACAATCGCCGGGCATAATCGCCCGCGTGGTTCCAGGGGTATAAAAACCCCCCTTAGTCGGATTTTAACCTAATTTTTCCTACTTTCTTCATCTCGTTTTTGGAGAGCATTTATGGCACCAATCCACCTCCCAACCTCCTAAACTTCAATTCCTATCCCTAATGTTGTTGTGGACTCCCATTAAAGCATCAAGATCACTAGAAGTATATTTATTGCAAAGCTTTACAAGTGTTCACCTCATTTCACCTTCCTCAAGCTAGGATTTTGCCATCTTTTCTAGGTTTTGACTTAAAACCTAGATTGTGAGTACATTAAACCCTTAAACATCATTATTATGTGATTTATAACTATTGTCCAACTTTTTTTCTAACATTTTCCTTGAAATATGCTATATTATGATAATAGGCTCATTTCTCCACACTTTGGGGATTTGGGGCTTAATGGTGAGGAAAAAGGGTTATGTAGAAGCACAAACTACTTGGATCTTACATTTTTATGATGGTACCTATTTTGGAAGGAGTGTGTCTTAATTTAGGATTTGAGCTTAATGACTTGTCTTTTGGCTTAATGGGAAAACACATGGCTTAATGATGAAGGTTTTCTTAATATGAGTATTACTACATGTATTATTGTTTGTATTGCCATGATCCATGTTTATATGCGTTCTTGCATGTGGTTATACTTTGGAAGTATATATGTGGAAGATACATGCTTAATGGAATGGTTGGACCATGTCCTATGGATGTGATACGTATTGATATGTACTACTTGGAGTAGTTGCTTGATGGTATTTACAGTTTGGATGAATCATTAAGTAGGCACTAGGAGGATATAGTCTTGGGCGCCACCTTGGAGGTATGCGCTTAGATCCACGCCTTTAGGATGATACCTTGGAGGTAATCCCAATGTGTCGGGCCTTGAGGCGTTACTCGTGGGAGTAGACGCTAAGGTATATCGTCTCTTGCGGTGTAACTTGATTTGGTGTTTTAGGTCTCCCCCATTGATTCCAAATTGTGAATGACCATTTTTATAAACCATGTTATGAACTATTGCATGCTATATTAATTGTTCAATTCACTAGGCTCCTTGGCCTAACACTTGTTGTTTGTTTTATGTGTATCTCAGATCCTAGCGGAGCCACCTTTAAGAAGGCTTAGTCGGGAGCATGTGAGTTTTGGGGTACACTTTTGGGATGGCGTTGATAGAAGACTAATTCGGACTAGAGATGACACCCTTTTGTAATCTTATTTCTATTATAGAAAGTAGAATAGTCCGTTGTTGTTTACTTTCCGATATTATACATTTGTATTTTAAACAGAGATGACACCCTTTTGTAATTCGGACTAGAGATGACACCCTTTTGTAATCTTACCGCTCTTCCGTTTTATGGGAGTTTTTGTTTACCCCTATTTTTAGGGTGTTACAATAACATTCAGATGATTTATTAGTTTTTTATATATTTTTTTAAAAAATGTATTAAGAAGAATAGTGTAGTTAATTTTGAAATTTCTAAAATATAAAATATGTTGGAGTTGACTGCAATTTTCTAAGATTTTTCTTTTACCTTTAGTTTTCTAATTTAAAGAAATTATAGATAATTTGTTGTAGATGCTCTAAGAGCATCTCCAACAGATTCTAAGACCATCCGCATCCCTACAAGACCAAACTTCTTTCTAAAGTGTCACATCAACTTTGCAGTAACACATTCCACGTCCATGCAAGACTGGACTCCTTTCTAAAGTAATAAATTATAATATAAATAATATAGATAATTCTAATACAAATAATAAATTAATTATAAAATATAGATAACTAAAATTTTACTTTTTGTTTTCTTTTGCTATATTTTGTGTAAATATTATTTAATTAACAAATAAAACACATGGATATATATGCAACGTTTATTAAACTACAAATATTACACAAAATAACATTTATTTAAAATAAATTATGGGTAGAAATTTTAATAAAAAAATAAAAAATAATATTCAAATAAATTAGTAAATGAATGAAATTTAATAAAAGTATTAATAATTAATGTTTAAACAAACTAATAAATAAATTAAGATAAATAAAAATGTATTTGTTTTATATATAATTTATCGTGAAAGGTCTTTCTAAAGTTGAAAGGTCTGTTAAACTTGCAAGACCTTGCCATTCACATGGCATGGCATGTCATCTTGCAAGACATTGTGCAAGATGGATGTGGATGCTCTAAAAAAATAGAGAAAATGAAAAATGTGTTCTCTATTTTGCTCTAAAAACAACTCCAATATGTTCCTCAAAAGTTTTCTAAAATAGAGAACAAAAAATAAAATCTATAAAAAAACATTCATCTTCAATAGATTCCATATTTTAGTGAAAACGTTTTCTCTCTTCTACTTTATCCATTTTTTGGAGATAGTTTTGGGAAAGCAATTAGAGCAAAATATTTGCTCAAAATCCTCATTTCTTGTTTTGGAAAAGTTGTTGGAGATGCCCTAACATATTTGTTAAAGTGTTATCTAAAATAGAAAAAAAAAAAAATATCAAGTTTAGAAAATTCTCTAAAACTTGACGGGAGGCAAGAGAACTTGTTTTTTAATTAAGATTAAACTATTATTATGTCACTTCTTTTTTTTCTTCTTCCAAAAATGCAGTGTGAAGAAAAAACTGTATATATTTAATAATATAATTAATGCTAAAATCCTCAAATATAAAACTTGGAGTGGAATATAATTTTATTTAGAGATTTTTACTTTTGGTTCTCTATTTTTTTAAAAATTATGAAGAATCTATTGAAGACATTTTAAATATTTTATAAACCCAATACTATTGTAATGAATATTATTTTTTCTCTCTCTTATATATATCTATACTATATTATAAAGCATTTAAGAAAAACTCTTAAAAACAACCTATAAAGCTTTATATACTGCTATTTAATGCTAATTACTTAAAATTTCTTAAAAACCACTAATAAAGCTTTATGTACCACTTTTAATGTTAATTACTTAATTAATCCTTATATAATGACCCAGCCCAAACATACACCATATAATACTTATTACATGCCAAACAGATACAACAAAAGGTACATATTATTTCACTTAAGGTCTGAAAGTCTTAAAACTGTACATTACATAATTCAGTACAAACGTTTTGCTAATAATTTACATTATAACTAACGATACTATTGATACAAAACACTTTATGAAATTCCATAAACACACTGCTTCCAAAGAGGATCGTCATTTATCTTTTCCTCCGCTCTTACTTACTCCTCGACCTGGAATACATATTTTTGAAAACAAAATGAGGGTTAGACCAATTGGTCTAAGTGAGAAAATCCCTGTCAGTTTAGTAATCATTTTGTAAAACACATATATACCACACATATATGAATACCAAGCATGACTCGTGTGCACTGTGTACAACTCCTCCTTCACATGGTCATATTAGTTGGTTGCGCTAAACCAACTAATCTGATAAACCCTAAAGATCAATCAAGATAGAGAATATGTGAATTTGTCATCTCATTGATCAAGAACACTGTATACAAGATAGGAGTTCTGCACTTTCTCTCTAAGATATGAATTTGAAAAATGAGAATGTTTCTTAGAGTGTTTCTTAAACTAACCTACACAAAGGCTATTTATACAAAACACATTACATTGACATTGACTTTGACCTTTCTATATTTAAACCTTGAAGACATATTGCACTAACATAATCAATTTACTCTGTTGCACTAACATACAGCCAACTCTGCTGCCCCTCCGTACAGCCAATACTCCACCGGCCCTAAGTCCAGCCAAGGTGCAATCGTGTAGTGTAATGCTTATATAAATACAACATATATCTCAATATATCATATTTCAATCATAAGCACATCATCACACTACCTACCACATATTTATTCCACATATATATGTATTCCAGTTTGAAAACGTTTAAAGTAAAAATCACCTGATTGCTATCAAAATACTTCCAAGCTTTTCTCAAATAAACCGATAATTCGATCTCTCAATAAAAGTCATAGAATTTGAAATAAATTTAATACCAAAATCTATTTACCAATCAAACACATAATACTCTCTAGCAGGCTAAGAATTCTAAATAAACCTATCATACTCTTATCCACGAATGTCCCTCTTCGGCGACTGTAATAACCCATTTTAGGGTGTAAGAAATAAAATGAAGTTTGGTGGCCAAAGTGTGATAAGCAAAAGTTCAGTGTTTAAGTGTGATGGATATAAATGAGGGTAAAACCCTATTTCTTCATGATTTCATCAAAATCACTGTGTGGCTAGGGTGCGATTGGTGTGTGAGCAAACGATTTGGAGACCTCTTGCAAGGATCATCAAGAAATCAAGGCATTCGAGATTTCAGTGTGTGGAGTATCCTCTTCTTCAAGGTAATCATCCCTTATTGAAATTTGTGTGCTTCCATAGATTGTAATGGTGTCTCTTCTTATAAGTGTTGTGAATGTGGGAACTGGTGACCATTTAGGGATAAGGGTTTTCTTTTAAAATCTTCCTATCAATTTGTGCGAGGAAGGTAAAGGACTGTAGTATTTTCGGATTCTAAGGACCCAACCATGTTACCTTTGAGTTATTGAGAAGATTTGAGAGTTTTATCAGTTTCTGGGTTCGACTTGTATCTGGACTCGTAACAGTCTGGCTGACAGTCTGGCTGACAGTCCGGCTGACTGTCCGAATAAGTGTCCGGATAAGTGGTCTCCGGAAGTGGTGTCCGGGAAGTAGTGTCCGGTAGGTGGTGTCCAGGAAGTGGTGTCCGGGAGGTGGTATCCCGGAAGTGGTGTCCGGAAGTGATGTCCGGGAAGTGTCCGGGAAGGGTTTCCGGACATGCGCAGTTTGTCTTTTGGGTAGTTTCTTAAAAGCTAGTATGACAGGGGTAGAGTGACTTACCTCTTGTACAATGATTGGAAATGTAGGTACGGTGTAAGAGTAAGCGAGAAGTTAGCTAAACGCCAGGTGAGTTCTTCTAAACCGAAGCTTGGCGATACTTTATTTGATTGCTTGTTCATATATACTGAACTATGTGTTTTTACATGGTTTTATAATGTATGTATAAGGAGGTGATGTTATGATTGTTATGGGGAGTGTGTCCCATACGGAATGATTGATCTGATTCCATCTAGTTTCTGAGGGCGTGTGTGATCCCTAACAGGTGTGAATATGATCAAGCGTGGAACATCGGTATGCGTGTGGTTTGTCTTAACTGTCAAGGGTATAATTGTTTACTACTTCCTGTGAACTCTTTTAAGAATGCATGTGTTTTATGAATGTCGTTATTTGAGGGATCTCACTAGACCTTGTGGTCTAACCCTCACTTTTCAAATCTAAAACCCTTTTCAGGTAACTAGGTTTTAGAGAGCATGTCTAAAGGAAAGGGGAAGATGTGAGCTGGAGCTTGCGTCTAAGTGGAGTAGAAGACCTTCCCTTTATTTATTTAATTAGTTATATATTACTCAACTGTATCTAGGGTAAATTCCACGAACCCAAATGTTGAAGTTTTGATATTGTGATGTGTGGGCCACGTTTAGCAGTTTTGAATTAATTTGATGGACTTATGTTTGTCTAGTTTGTGGTGGGTTGTTACAGTTGGTATCAGATCACTAGTTTAAGAGATTTAGGTGACCGGACGGGCCTAAACTTAAACTGTGGGAATTAGGAAGTACAACTGAGAAAGTAGGAAGGCCTAGGAAGACCTCACTGGGAGCGTGAATAATAGGGTGGTGAGAACTATCATGTAAGGTAAGTTCAGAGTTACACCTGGTTCGTGTAATTACGAATTTACAGGTGCATGACTGTGCTTGTTTTGCCTTGTTATTTTGGGATTGTTGCCTTAATTTGTGTTATCGTGTGATGTTTCAGTTTCCAAGAATGTCAGAAAGAAGTTTGAGAAGTAGGTATGTGCCAGTTGTGGGTACAATATCGGTTGGGGGAGAAATCCGGGTGGAAGAAATTCTGGAGGACGGACCGGTGAATCCTCCGAGGCAGGCGGCCACCCGCGGGAGGGGCAGAGGCCGTGGAAGGGGTCGGGAAAGGGCACCCCGACAAGTGGCCACATAGGCAGTAGAAACTGGGGTGGTGACTAGAGGTGGGAGGAAGGCGCCGACTGTCCGTCGGGCTAAGAGTGCAAGAGCACCTGAGGTGCGCGAGCCGTCCCAAAATGAGAGTACCGCTTCGGTGAGGGGGAGCCAGTCAAAAAGCCCGAGGCAAAATCATAACCAGCCTTTTGTGACCGAGGAAAAGTTCACTGCTAAGATGGGAAAACTGCAAGAGACTCTGCAAGCATTGTTGCAAAATCAGGTTAAGACCATGTCGGGGGGACGATCTAAGAGTGGGAACGAGACGAAGACCGAGGCGTCTAGCCTACCTCCGACTGTGGTAGGATATTATTCGATGTCGACTCCATTCGTGGCTAGTGAACTGAAGGCAACAAAAGGGTGTACTTTTAAGACTTTTGCATCGTGCAAACCTCTATCTTTCAGTGGGGAACGCAACCCAATTTTGGTAATGAGATGGGTTCCTGAGATGGAACTGGCTTTTGACACAAGCAAGTGTGATGAGGGGGATAAGGTATTGTTTGCTATGTCGATTTTGAAGGCAGATGCCATCTTCTGGTAGGATGTTGAGACGGGTGGTAAAGGTTCAGAGGTAGCAAAGACGACTACATGGGAAACGTTCACTAGGAGGTTCAAGGCTCAGTTTTGCCCGTTGGCGGCAGTAAAGAAGTTGGAAGAGGAGTTTTTGGGGCTTGAGCAAGGGTCGATGACAGTACAGGAGTACACCTCTAAGTTCATCGAGAAGGTACGATTCGCGGAGATATATGTGCCTACTGAGGAAAGGCGTGTTGAAAGATATGTCTAGGGACTAAAGAGCAGTGTGAGGTAACTTGTGCAAAATTGTGGCCCTGGAACCTTTCAGGCGGCGGTCGACGTGGCAGAGTTAACTGAGAAGGAGAAGAATCGACAAATGTCGGAGAGGAATGTGGATAAGAGAAAGTGGGAAGGACCTGTTCGGGATGTGAAAAGGTCTAAGGTCTCTAAGCCCGAGCTACGGGTGGGACCGAGGTTCGGTGAGAGGCCATGTGGAAAGTGTAACAAAGTGCATCGTGGAGAGTGTTCCTTTGAACCTGATGGTTGTTTCAAGTGTGGGAAGTTGGGACACATAGCGCGAGAGTGTCCTAACCCGAGGGATTGCTATTTGTGTGGTTCTCCAGATCATATCAAACCTGATTGTCCGCAGTTGAGGAAGGGATCTTCGGTTAGTTTTGGTGGTAGAAAGGTGGAAGGGTGGAGAAAGGAAAGTGGAGCCAACTCGAGCAAAAGCTATGGCTTTTCATATGTCGGCAGAGGAGGCGGTTGATGTGCCAGATGTGGTGACATGTACCTTTCTTGTTAATTCGAAGTTTGCTAAAGTGTTATTTGACTCGGGTGCAAACCGTTCGTTTGTATCGTCGGTCTTTGCTCGATGTATGCATGTTAAACCTAAGAGTTTGGAGTGTGGTTTTGAGGTAGAGATTGCGGATGATAGTCGAGTTTTGGTAGGGGAGGTGTATGAGGGATGTAGTATTGAAGTAGAGGGTCACTCTTTTCCCTTGCGGTTGTACCCAATGGGTATGGGAGAGTTTGACATCGTTGTGGGGATGGATTGGTTGGCTAGTAATAGTGCTAGCATTGTGTGGAAGATGATCCATATCGCATTGCCAGATAAGTCTGAGGTCGTAGTCTATGGGGATAGGCATGAGCGTAATCATGCATTATCTCGGTGATGAAGGCGAGACATTGTTTGGAGAAGGGGTGTCAGGGGTTTCTAGCGTATGTGCTAGATGCTAAGAAAGAGAAGAGAGGAATAGAAGATGTTCCTGTGGTGAGTGAGTTCCCGGAGGTATTCCGGATGACCTGACGGGTTTACCCCCGGATCGTCAAGTCGAGTTTAGGATTGAATTGATGCCTGGAGCGGCACCAATAGCGCGTGCGTCGTACCGGTTGGCACCGGCGGATATAAAGGAAATGATGACGCAGTTGTAGGAGTTGCTGGACAAGGGATTTATACGACCTAGTTCATCACCCTGGGGAGCGTCGGTACTCTTTGTCAAGAAGAAAGATGGGTCTATGCGAATGTGCATAGATTATCGTGAACTTAACAAAGTGACCGTTAGGAATAAGTACCCGCTTCCGAGGATCGACGACTTGTTTGACCAGTTGCAAGGGGCGAGCTTCTTCTCGAAGGTAGATTTAAGATCCGGTTATCACTAGTTGAAGTGAGGGAAGAGGATGTGCCTAAGACAGCTTTTCGCACGAGGTACGGGCATTACGAGTTCCTAGTCATGCCCTTCGGGTTGACCAATGCTCCGGCGGTGTTCATGGATTTAATGAATCGGGTGTGCAGTGCGTTGTTAGATAAGTGTGTGATTGTGTTCATAGATGACATCCTCATTTATTCCCGATCTTAGAGTGAGAATGACGAGCATCTTCGCTTAGTGTTGGAGTTGTTGCGGCGAGAGAAGTTGTTTGCTAAATTCTCCAAGTGTGAGTTTTAGCTTAGGGAAATCCAATTCTTGGGGCACGTGGTGTCAGGAGAAGGTATCAAGGTGGACCCGGCCAAGGTAGAGGCCATTAGAGGATGGGAACCACCGAGATCACCATCGGAGGTAAGGCGTTTCCTTGGCTTAGTGGGCTACTATCGGAAGTTCATTCCAGACTATTCCCGTATAGCTACGCCATTGACCGCTTTGACCAAGAAGAGCGCTAAGTTCGAGTGGACGGAGGCTCAGGAAGCAGCATTCAGTAAGCTGAAGGACAAATTGAGTAGCGCTCCGATTTTAACGTTGCCTAGTGGAACAGAAGGATTTGTAATCTACAGCGATGCGTCCAAGTTGGAACTAGGGTGTGTACTGATGCAGGGTGGGAAGGTGATCGCCTATGCATCACGTCAGTTGAAGGAGCACGAGAAGAATTATCTTACTCACGATATGGAGTTAGCGACGGTGGTTTTTGCGCTAAATATATGGAGACACTATCTTTATGGAGTTAAGTGTCAGATCTACTCCTATCATAAAAGCCTCAAGCATTTGTTCGATCAGAAGGAGCTGAATATGAGGCAGCGGCGCTGGGTAGAATTGTAAAGTGACTATGATTGTGAGATCCTTTACCATCCGGGTAAAGCGAACGGCGTGGCCGATGCTTTGAGTCGGAAGGAAAGAAGGGAGATAACTAAGGTGGTGGCATATCGAATGGAGGTAACTTCTAATCTTCTAGAGGAAATTAAGAAGCTCCAAGAGGAAGCTCTTGTAGAGGAAAGGCGGAAAAGTGAGAGGATTGTCGGTTACGCAGCATCCTTGGAGTGTAACAGGTGTGGTGTGACATGTTTGGGGAACCGCGTGTGGGTTCCTAAGTTGGGATGTTTGCGGGAGCGTATTTTGGAAGAGGCGCATAAATCGCGATATTCGGTACACCCGGGAAGCAATAAGATGTACCGAGATCTGAGGCAAATGTATTGGTGGTCGGGGTTGAAGAAGGACGTCGCTTACTTTGTTGAGCGGTGTATGACCTGTTTGAAGGTCAAGGCAGAACATCAAAGACCTTATGGGGAAATGCAACCCTTAGAGATACCGATGTGGAAGTAGGAGTATATCACGATGGATTACAGCCAATACTCCGTCGGTCCTAAACCCGGCCAACGTGCTCTCATTTAGTGTAATGCTCATGTAAATACAATATCTCAATATATTATATTTCAAACATAAACACATAATCACACCAACTATCACATTCCCAATCCACACATATATGTATTCCAGTTAAAAACGTTTTTAAAGTAAAACTCACCTGATTGTAGTCGCGTTACTTTAATTAAAGTCGTGAGAATCTTCTTCACCAACGTCACAGAAATCTGAAATACTCATATACATAAAGTACTGGTATTAATCTACTGTTCCGGACCCTTAAAGACTTAAGAATATTAAATAATCCAAAATCCTCATCTGCTATCGCAACCAACTAGTTACATGAACCCCTTATCGCAATGCACGGTGAATGTCGCAACCCACTATTGCGACTTCATCTTCCTATCGCAACCAACAGTTGCGATATCCCACCCTATCGCAATCAACTACTGCGACATCGACTTCTCATCGCAACCAACTGCTGCGATACAACTTTCATCGCAACACACTATTGCGATATCAATGAGTTTATCGCAACCCAAGGTTGCGATACTCATGATTGTCGCAACTCAAGGTTGCGATACCTATGATGTTCATAATTATCTCAGTCCACTGAGTTCATCTTGTACCCAGAAATTTGTAGTTTTAAGCCATGAATGTTTCTGGTATTTTGCAGATATGATTAAGACCATAAATAACAACTATCCATAAACTTAGTTTTCCAAAAACATCCATATTTCATCAAAACCCACTTCTAAACCTTTTAGTAAACTTTAGAAAGCTAATAAACATAAAAGGATGATTTTAAGTAGGATTGTTACCTTTGCTTCTTCTTATTTTCCTACAAACCCAGCTGAAGTAATTTATCTATCTTCTTCTCCTTCTTCCTTTCTCTTTTCTCGCTAAACTATCTCTCTCTTTTTGCCGTACAAGAAAACACACACACACACACACACACACACTTTTGAGATATTTGTTTTGAAGCTAAATGTCTCTAAGTGAGACACCTCTCACTTTAACCAAAAAGAGGCGGTGGATGTGAATAATATCTTCACATCTACCAAATAACCCTCAATCTTCCAATTAATGTCAAAATCTACCCTCCAACTTCCAATTATTAATTAAAGTCTACCCCTTAACTTATAACTCCATAAAACTAACCCCAAACTTAATTTAAAACTTAAATTTATAAAAATTAAATAAATCAACAATATACCCGGTTATTACAACATCTCCCCCTTAAAAGAATTTCGTCCCGGAATTCGGTTAAGCGAAAAGATATGAACACTTAGTTTCCATTACTACCTCGAACTCAATCAAAATCATGGGAACTAAATGAATAGACATCCCACACCCTTCTATATCTCTAACACAATTATCAAATACTTTTCTAATACAGATAAGCAACAAAGGAAGGGAGACAAAATGATCGGTTTACACCGAAGTCAACTAACACTTTAGCACGTATAGAGTTTATTAGAATGTACCTGTAACCTCCTCCGGAATTTCCTTCGCTTCTTGTGTTGTCATTTGGAAGACACGACCCTTTGCTTTCGGTACCTCAGGCCTTTGTATCTCTCCCGTCCTATCACCCGTTGATCTCACTGTCATACTACTCTGCTGTGCTTTCCATTGTGGACAATTGATCTGAATATGTTCAGAGGAGTTGAAAAAGAAACAGAATCGAGTTCCCCGACAGTCTTTAGCAATGTGACCAGTCTTACCACATTTGTAACAACTTCTGGGATCAACATAACAATTTCCTTGATGAACACGGTTGCATTTTGGACATGTTCTTTCAACTGGTCTGAAAGGTAGAAAACTATCAAACCTCGGGTTTTCGTACTCCTTTGAATCATACGTAATTTCCTCCAATTTCCTTTTTCCAGTACTCTTATCACGAGCATCTCTTCCTCTATCCCGTTCCACATTTTCCGCGGCATCTACTGCTGCTGAGAAGGTTTCCGGTCCCCTTGCAATCACTAAACTTCTGATTTCTGAATTCAACCTAAAGATAAACCTCTCCACCTTCATTGCCTCCGTGGCCACGTAGTATTCCGCGAAACAAGACTTTTCCAGGAAACGAGCGGTATTATCCCGAACTGATAAATTCCCTTGCTGCAAGTTCATGAACTCCCCTTCCAATTGTTTAACTGCTGCTTGGGGACAAAACTATTTCTTGAAAGCTATAACGAACTCTTCCCAAGAGAAAGTAGAATATATGTCAGATCCTCCAGAAGAAGTAAGAGCTTCCCACCAGTATAGAGCATCGGTTTTCAGCATTGCAGCCCCATGTAGTACTCTATCCTCTTCGGCACACTTACTAGTCTTGAAGATAGCTTATATCTCCTTCAGCCACCTCATGGCTTTCACTGTGTCTCTATCTCCTGAGTAAGTCGGAGGTTTGCAACTTAAGAACATTTTTTAGTCACACTTCCTTGGCACCGGTATGACAGTAGGTGTAATGGGCATTTCGTCTTCCAGACCTGGATCTGGTATTTCAGTTTCATTATGGCAAGTTTGATTGAACATAGCTTGTATATTGGCTTGCAGTCTTCCCATCTCCGCTGTCAAATCGTCTCTTGTAACAAACTCCGTACCTCGCCCTTGAACTTTGCCTCCAGTTCTGCCCCTTCCTCGTGCTCCCCATCTTCCCCTTGTTCCGACTGTTGGATTCGTTCTATTAGGATTTCCTCCTCCCTCTCTATTCGTATTTCGAGTACCGCTTGCCATTCTGTAGATTCAGACAAGATTAATATACACATAAACACATTCCCCATATAATAAGGTATTCTAGTTCAAACATGTACCTGTAAGTTCATAATTACACTGGCCAGGTGTAACTTGAAATTACCTTACATGATATTCCTTCTACCTTTTTATACTTAACATCCCAAGGTTCTAAAATTATTAGGGACATCCTACTTCTCATGCAGTTTAAGTCTAGGTATGGATACTAATACCTAAATCCCTTAAACTAGGGCTCTGATACCATCTGTAACAACCCGGTTTCTCAAACATGCTTCAAATAACATATATTGCATAACATCGTTACATTCATAAAAAAATACATAATAAGTCACGTACGGTCCCATAATCTCAAAACTATACAATACAAAACATAAACATTTTCTAATCTCCGTCCGCTATCAACCACATCCTACACTTTATTCTTCCCTTTGCTAATAAAAGATCCTCGACCTGGAATACATATTTTTGAAAACAAATTGAGGGTTAGACCAAACGGTCTAGTGAGATAATCCTTGTCATTTCAAAATCGTTATAAAATCAATTTATATAAAACCATGTATCAAAATAGTTTACATAAAACCTTTATAAAAACACACATATACCACAAGTAATTTAATACCAATCAAGACTCGTGCACCGTGTACCTTTCCTCATTTTCCCCTGTCCATATTAGTTGGTCGCAAGCCAACTAATAAATTAACTCCAGTGTACGAATATTACAGCCAACACTGTTGTACGAATATTACAGCCAACACCACTGTACGGCAATTACAGCCAATACTCCGCCGGTCCTAAACCCGGCCAACGTGCTCTCATTTAGTGTAATGCTCATGTAAATACAATATCTCAATATATTATATTTCAAACATAAACACATAAACACATAATCACACCAACTATCACATTCCCAATCCACACATATATGTATTCCAGTTAAAAATGTTTTTAAAGTAAAACTCACCTGATTGTAGTCGCGTTACTCTAATTAAAGTCGTGAGAATCTTTTTCACCAACGTCACAGAAATCTGAAATACTCATATACATAAAGTACTGGTATTAATCTATTGTTCTGGACCCTTAAAGACTTAAGAATATTAAATAATCCAAAATCCTCATCTGCTATCGCAACCAACTAGTTACATGAACCCCTTATCGCAATGCACAGTGAATGTCGCAACCCACTATTGCGACTTCATCTTCCTATCGCAACCAACAGTTGCGATATCCCATCCTATCGCAATCAACTACTGCGAAATCGACTTCTCATCGCAACCAACTGCTGCGATACAACTTTCATCGCAACACACTATTGCGATATCAATGAGTTTATCGCAACCCAAGGTTGCGATACTCATGATTGTCGCAACTCAAGGCTCTGATACCTATGATGTTCATAATTATCTCAGTCCACTGAGTTCATCTTTTACCCAGAAATTTGTAGTTTTAAGCCATGAATGTTTCTGATATTTTGCAGATATGATTAAGACCATAAATAACAACTATCCATAAACTTAGTTTTCCAAAAACATCCATATTTCATCAAAATCCACTTCTAAACCTTTTAGTAAACTTTAGAAAGCTAATAAACATAAAAGGATGATTTTAAGTAGGATTGTTACCTTTGCTTCTTCTGATTTTCCTACAAACCCAGCTGAAGTAATTTATCTATCTTCTTCTCCTTCTTCCTTTCTCTTTTCTCGCTAAACTCTCTCTCTCTTTTTGCCATACAAGAAAACACACACACACACTTTTGAGATATTTGTTTTTAAGCTAAATGTCTCTAAGTAAGACACCTCTCACTTTAACCAAAAAGAGGCGGTGGATGTGAATAATATCTTCACATCTACCAAACAACCCTCAATCTTCCAATTAATGTCAAAATCTACCCTCCAACTTCCAATTATAAATTAAAGTCTACCCCTTAACTTATAACTCCATAAAACTAACCCCAAACTCACTTTAAAACTAAAATTTATAAAAACTAAATAAATCAACAATATACCCGGTTATTACAGATAGACTTCAAGGGCTCGTGGGATACTTATCTGTCATTGATCGAATTATCGTATAACAATAGCTATCACGCCGGTCTTCAAGCAGCACCATTTGAGGCATTGTATGGGCGTAAGTGTAGAACGCCGTTGTGTTGGAATGAAGTGGGGGAGAAGCAGTTGGCAGGACCGGAGATCATGCGGTTAACTGCCGATAAGATTGGTGTAATTAGAGAGAAGTTAAGGGTAGCTCAGGACCGCCAAAAGGCGTATGCGAATAAGAGAAGGAAACCGATTGAGTTCATGGTGGGGGATAAAGTGATGCTCAAGGTGTCACCGTGGAAAGGCGTCGTACGATTCGGGAAGAAAGGGAAGCTAAGGCCTAGGTATGTCGGGTCGTTTGCCATCACCGAACATGTGGGTGAGGTGGCATACAAGTTGGAGTTGCCCGAGGAGCTATGGGGAGTTCATTCGACCTTTCACATGTCGAATCTAAGGAAGTGCTTGGCCGAGGAAAGCATGGTCGTACCGTTAGAATACATTTGTGTGAACGAAAAGTTAAACTATGTTGAGGATCCGTTGGCGATCGTAGATCGCAAAATCAGAAAGTTGAGGAATAAAGAGATCTCGTTGGTGAAAGTTCAGTTGCGTTTCCATAAGGGACAAGAAGCAACTTGGGAAGTGGAATCGGATATGAGGACCCGTTTCCCTCATTTGTTCGAAGATGGAATTCCGGGGACGGAATTCTTTTGAGGGGAGGATGTTGTAATAACCCATTTTAGAGTGTAAGAAATAAAATGAAGTTTGGTGGCCAAAGTGTGATAAGCACAAGTTTAGTGTTTAAGTGTGACGGATATAAATGAGGGTAAACCCCTATTTCTTCCTGATTTCATCAAAATCACTGTGTGCGGCTAGGGTGCGATTGGTGTGTGAGCAAAAGATTTGGAGACCTCTAGAAAGGATCATCAAGAAATTAAGGCATTCAAGATTTCAGTGTGTGGAGTATCTTCTTCTTCAAGGTAATCATCCCCTCTTGAAATTTGTGTGCTTCCATAGATTGTAATGGTGTCTCTTCTTATGAGTGCTGTGAATGTGGGAACTGGTAACCATTTAGGGATAAGGGTTTTCTTTTGAAATTTACCTATCAATTTGTGCAAGGAAGGTAAAGGACTGTAGTATTTTCGGATTCTAAGGACCCAACCATGTTACCTTCGAGTTATTGAGAAGATTTGAGAGTTTTATTAGTTTCTGGGTTCGACTTGTATCTGGACTCGTAACAGTCCGGATGACTGTCCGGATAAGTGGTGTCCGGAAGTGGTGTCCGGGAAGTAGTGTCCGGTAGGTGGTGTCCGGGAGGTGGTATCCGGGAAGTGGTGTCCGGAAGTGATGTCCGGGAAGTGTCCGGGAAGGGTTTCCGAACATGCGCAGTTTGTCTTTTGGGTAGTTCCTTAAAAGCTAGTATGACAGGGGTAGAGTGACTTACCTCTTCTGCAATGATTGGAAATGTAGGTACGGTGTAAGAGTAAGCTAGAAGTTAGCTAAACGTCAGGTGAGTTCTTCTAAACCGAAGCTTGGCGATACTTTATTTGATTGCTTATTCATATATATATATATTGAACTGTGTGTTTTTACATGGTTTTATACTGTATGTATAAGGAGGTGATGTTATGATTGTTTTGGGGAGTGTATCCCATACGGAATGATTGATCTGATTCCGTCTAGTTTCTGAGGGCGGGTGTGAGCCCTAACAGGTGTGAATATGATTAAGCGTGGAACATCGGTATGCGTGTGTTTTGTCTTAACTGTCAAAGGTATAATTGTTTACTATTTTCTGTGAACTCTTTTAAGAATGTATGTGTGTTGTGAATGTCGTTATTTGAGGGATCTCACTAGACCTTATGGTCTAACCCTCACTTTTCAAATCTAAAACCCTTTACATGTAACAGGTTTTAGAGAGCATGTCTAAAGGAAAGGGGAAGATGTGAGTTGGAGCTTGTGTCTAAGTGGAGTAGAAGACCTTCCTTTATTTATTTAATTAGTTATATATTTCTCAGCTGTATCTAGGGTAAATTTCGCGATCCCAAATGTTGAAATTTTGATATTGTGATGTGTGGGCCATGTTTGGCAGTTTTGAATTAATTTGATGGACTTATGTTTCGCTAGTTTGTGGTGTGTTACAGTGACTTAGCACGGGGGTCCCATCCGAAAAACCCATCCGAAAAACCGATCCGGACAATCTATATCCGGAAACCCCTTATCCGGAACTCCAAATTCGGGAAACCCAAATCCGGAACTATCCAGAAAACTTTCCCATAAACAATTACCCGGAATCCGGAATCCATTCCGAAAAACATATCCGAAAATCAATCCGGAATCCATTTTGGAATCCAACCCGAAAACCATTTGAAATCCAGTATCAACCTATTCGGAAAACATGAGGAATCCGGATACATACATCCGGACTTCGTGCAACATTCGGATAACTATTCGTAACCCAGATTCGATCGAAACTACTAGAATCACGAAATTGATAAATCTAAACCGATAGAACCCTACTACTAACGATTATAAACACAAAATAGAAAGGAATTTACCTCAAAAAGTGACTCCAATTGAAACCCCTTTGAGCCTAAACGATCGATCTCTTGTTCTGCTTTCTCTCGACTCAAAAACACACACACACACACACACACACTCACTGAATGAAACCGCCTTAATGAAATACAATGAAGAGGTGATGGTTTATATAGTAAACCAAAAATTGTGAATGAGGGTTCAAGCTTTACTAAAACGACAGTTGCACCCTTGAACTTATAAATCAATACAACTCACCCTAAAATAAAGATAAATAAATAACTAACTTACTCGGGTTATTACACCTTATCTCTAATCTCCTTTAAATCCTCAAATCATGAATTAATCAATCTTTATCTCTAACCCCCTTCAACTCCTCAAATCGTCAACTTCTAAAAAATAACCATTCTTTAATCCTCATTAATTATTAAATTAATCCTTATCTCTAACTCCTTTTAAATTCTCAAATCATTAACTCCTCAAAAAACGTTATTTTTAAACAATATTATAAAAAAAAACATTATCGTTTTCTAAAAGACATACAAAACCGTTTTATAAAATCGATAACGATAAAAAAATAAAATAAAACATTAAAATCAAGATATATCGCATTGCATTGCACGAGTATATATATATATATATATGTGTGAGTTTTACAAAAAAAAAATCAAATTTCAAGATTTTCCATCTACTTTCTTTTCTTTATTTGAGTGAATTATAAAAAATCTAAATTTTCTATAGTATATCTTTATTCATGTGACACGAAGCTAAACTCATAATTATCCATTATTAACCCATTAAATTTCCAAATAAAAAGGTACAAAAGTACTGTAACAATAGGGAAACATGAGGGGCCAGAAGTGAAACTTTTGCAGATTTGAAAATTTGGACCGTTCAACATCCAGCAACGGTTACTCTCCCTTCGTACACACAAACAAACGGAATATTAACATATAAACAGACATCAAGACATTCCAATCCAACAACAAATCAGAGTTTTCATAATCCCTATGAAGATTCACACACACAACACCAATAACACACACTGATCAAATGGGGTGTTTGTCTTCCAAACAAATCAAGAAAGATCGCAAGATAGATATTTTGTATGGCGGAGGACATCACATCAACCATGTTGTTTCACTCACTTCTTCCACTTACGGTGCTCTGAAACTTGACGATGATCAACCACCACCACCACCGCCGGAGAAGAGATCGCCGCCACGTAGGTTTATCAAGGAAGAGCAGAGCTCGCCGGAGATCATTAATGCTTGGGAGCTGATGGCGGATCTTGAAGAAGTGATACCAGTTTTGATTCCGGCGAACAAAACACGTAGAATTCTTGGTGGGTTTGCAGAAATTGATGCCAAAACTCCATTAAAGTTCATGAATCAGATGGGTTCTCCGATGATGTTGCAGAAGTTTTCCGGCAAGGAAAATAATAGTCCAAAAACTACAGTCTTGAAAGCTTCATCATTACCCCTAAATTTAAGAATTTTAAAAAAGGGTAGTCCTAATTGTGCGAAATCGCGTGGTTTTCGGGTTGATTCTGGTTTGATTTCATCGCGAATAAGGAATCTT
>JAWVWS010001122.1:0-25000 GCA_033807775.1 Saussurea involucrata
GTCGGAGGTTTGCAACTTAGAAACATCTTATAATCACACTTATTTGGCACCGGTATGACAGTAGGTGTAATGGGCATCTCGTCTTCCAGACTAGGATCTGGTATTTCAGTTTCAGTGTGATGAGTTCGGTTAAACATAGCTTGTATATTTGCTTGCAGTCTTCCCATTTCAGTGGTCAGATCGTCCCTTGTAACAAATTCCGTGCCTTGAGATTGAACTCTACCTCCAGTTCTGCCCCTACCTCGTTCTCCACCTCTTCCCCTTGTCCCGATTGTTGGATTCGTTATATTAGGATTTCCTTATCCCTCTCTATTCGTACGTCGAGTACCACTTGCCATCATGTTGACTTTAACAAGGTTAATATACACATAAGCACATACCCCAATATAATAAGGTATTCCAGTTCAAACATGTATATGTAAGTTCATAATTACACTGGCCAAGTGTAATTTGAAATTACCTTACATGACGTTCCTTCTACCTTTATATATTTAACATCCCAAAGGTTCTACAATATTAAGGACATCCTACTTCACATGCAGTTTAAGTCTAGGTATGGATCCGAATACCTAAATCCCTTAAACTAGGGCTCTGATACCATCTGTAACAACCTGTCCTAATATACATCATATAACATACATTACATGTCAAACATTTATAATAAAATATACATATTATTCACATAAGGTCTGAAAGTCTTAAAGATGTACATTACATAATGTGGTCCAAACTTTTCGCTAGCATATTTTACAATACTATCCGTACAAAACGTTTAAGGAAAACTTCTAAATCCCAAATACCCTTCAAAAGCACGTCATACTTTATCCTTGCCTTTATACCTTCCTTGACCTGGAATACATATTTTTGAAAACAAAATGAGGGTTAGACCAAACGGTCTAGTGAGATAATCCCTGTCAGTTTAGTAATCCTTTTGTAAAACACAATTATACAACAAGTATTTAAATACAAAGTAAGACTCGTGCACTGTGTACAACTCCTCATTCCCCTGGCCATATTAGTTGGTTGCGAGCCAACTAATCAATTTACTCCGCTGCACTTACATACAGCCAACTTCGCTGTCCCTACGTACAGCCAATACTCCGCCGGTCCTAAGCCCGGCCAACGTGCACTCGTGTAGTGTAATACTCGTATAAATATAATATACATCTCAATATATCATACTTCATACATATGCACATTATTACATTACTTATCACATTCTCAATCCACATATATGTATTCCAGTTTGAAAACAATTTTAAAGTAAAACTCACCTGATTGCTTATCAACAACCCTTCCAAGCTTTTCTCCAAGCTATCCGATCTTTTACCCACAATTCTCAGAATCTGAAACAATTTAAATACAAATATCACTTTACTAATCGAACACGTAAGACTTATTAGCAGGCTGAGAACTCTAGATAATTCTATCTAACCCTTATCCTCAAATGTTCCCCTAAACCCGAACTTATGTCGAGTCCACAGTATTTCCAGTCCTCATTCATACTCTATCCAAGAGTCGACAGAATACAAAGTTATGGGATGCTCAAAAGTATCTGGAATCTCAAAAGTGACCGGACAACCAAAGTTTCCGGACACTATGAACTACCCAGACAACATACTTTCCGGATACACACATTTTACCGGATGTGTGAATCTTTCCGGACAACTTACTCAATCCAGATGACATCCGGAAACCAAGTAATCCGGATACCATCCGGTATCTATTTCATTCAGAAACTACAAAAGAAGAAACTTACCGGATAACTACCAGTCCGGATACCTTTAGCACATGGTTTCTGGATACATCATCTTCCGGACACTAGCAAGGAGAAATTACCGGACACATTCAATTCTGTCCGGAAACTACAATCTGATTCCTAAAATTCCTACCCAGAAATCGATTGAAACCCAATTCTTCGAAACCAAACATACCAGTGTTTTACAAATGAGTTTTCTAACCTATTCCAAACATCAATTTTATGCTTAAAACAGTTTTCATAAGAAAATAGAAGGAACTCACCTTATGGAGATAAAACCCACTTCTCTTGCACAATCCACTTTAAATCAACAGCACCCTTGATTATACCAGTTTGGAAGTTCTTAGCTTTCTGTTGAATCTGTCTTCTTTCTTCTTTTCTCAGTTCTATCTCTCTCTCTCTCTCTCTCTCTCTCTTTTCTCTCTTCTCTCTGCCGAAAGTAAACACACACACACACATTTACACTTATGATATTTTTTTTTGTTTAAGATGAGACACCTCATCCTCCTAAATGAGAATGGGGTGGTGGTGTAATTTAGTTTAATCACCTTAACCAATCAGCCCCTCAACTATCAATACTTGGCAAGAATAACCCTCCAACTTCTTAACTAAAAATAAAGTTTACCCCTTAACTCATAATTTATAAAACTAACCCAAACCTACCTTAAACTAAAATTAATAAAAATTAAATAAACTACTAACGTACCCGGTTATTACAAAGAACATCCTTACCCAATCTCCAAATGAAACTCCTTACTTTAAGCGGAACGTTGGATTTCCAAATAATACCCCAATTTTTTACGTTGGAGTTGGTGAAATCGGGGTGTAAGGAGTCCATTAAGAAGCGATACCCGCTTTTAACCGAGTAAACTCCGTTAGAGCTCCAATGCCAAATCAACCTATCCAGCCCGTTTCTAAAGCTTGGGAGCTTTAGAATCTCCGAACGGTCACGGTATGAGTAGACTTGGGATAAAAGGTCGAGGTTCCACCCATTGGAATCCGGAGCAAAAAGGTGGCAAACTAGAAGGGTGGCCTCAAAAGGTCTCGGTAAACTTTCCACTTGAAAGTTGCGATCGTCCCGGAGCCATGGAGCATTCCACACGAAAATAGACTCCATGGTGCCAACTTTCCATCTAAAACCGGTCTTTAGCATCGAATGGGCGCTCCAAATACTTCGCCAAATGAAGCTTGGGTTATGACCCAATTTCGCTTCGAAAAAGTCCCCTTTTAGGTAATATTTAGCTTTGAAAACTCTACTTACCAACGTATCTGGGTTAGAAAGAAATCTCCAACTTTGTTTGCCCAACAATGCTAAATTAAAAGCCGAGAAGTCTCGAAAGCCAAGTCCCCCAAATTTTTGCGGGAAACATAATTTTTCCCACGGGAGCCAATTAATGGACCAGGCTCCGTCCTTCTTTGAGTTCCACCAAAAGGTGTTAAGGAGTCGATGTAGTTCCTGCAAAAGAGTATTAGGGAGCAAAAAAACACTCATAAAAAACACTAGAATAGCTTGGGCCGCCGCTTTGATAAGAGTGATTCTTCCCGCACTAGAAATCGGTTATTGCCGCCATTTGGAGAGGCGATGTCAAAGTTTGTCTTTAATATGTCGGAAAATAGCTCTTTTATTTCTCCCAATTAAAGATGGAAGACCCAAATATTTTCCGATATTGAGCGCGTTTGACACCCAAGAACATTACAAATGTTACTTTTAAGAGTCGGGTCAATATTGTTACTACACATAATGCCCGACTTGTCAAAATTAACCGCCACCCTGGACGCGCCTTCAAAAGTAGCAAGTATTTCCTTAAGGGTCGTGCATTAATCAATACTAGCTTGGCAAAAAAGAAAGGTGTCATCCGCAAAGAGAAGATGCGAGATGGTCGGCGCATGTCTCGAGACCCGACATCCATGGATGAGATTTTTAGAAGCCGCGTCTGCTATAAGAGACGAGAGGCCCTCCATGCATAAAATGAATATGTATGGAGAAAGCGGGTCGCCTTGACGGAGCCCCCGCTTCGGTAAAATCGGGCACGTAATCTCATTATTGATCCGCACGAAATATCTAACTGAGGTGACGCATAACATAATCATCTTAACCCAATGTCGCGAGAAACCCATTTTTGATAAGATGGGACAAATATAATTCCAATCGAGCCTATCGTAGGCTTTGCTAATGTCAATTTTGAGCGTGACATATCCTCGTTTTTTCCGAGTGTTGCGTCTCATGCTATGGAGGAGTTCAAAAGCGAGGGGGACATTGTCCGTAATGGGTCTCCTTTTAATGAAAGCCGATTGATTCTCCGAGACCACCTTGGGGAGGATTTTCTTGAGGCGGTTGGAAAGAACCTTTGTAATTATTTTTAGCACTACATTACAAAGGGAAATGGGTCGAAGGTCCTTCATGGTGGTCGGTTCGTCACATTTAGGAATGAGAGTTATAATAGCATCATTGATACCTTCGGGGAATGATCGGTTTTGAAGCCACGAAACACCCAAAGAGAAAACGGTATCGCCGATCGAATCCCAAAAGTGTTGAAAAAAGGGCGGGTTAAAGCCATCGGGGCCCAACGCTTTATCGGGATGCATTTGAAATATAGCCTCTTTAAACTCATTTTTAGTGAGCGGAGCGTCAAGGCGTCTATTATCTTCAACCGAGATATAACTTTTCACCTTGTCGGTGATAAGAGAGGCCGATCCATTACTATCCAAAAAAAGATTGAAGAAATAATTCGTGGCCAAGGACCGAAGGTCCTCAGGTTCCGACACCCAAAGGCATCGAATAAAGTTCTTTCTCCTTCTTCCATTAGCATGAGCGTGAAAGAATTTGGTGTTGGAATCACCCTCTCGAAGCCAAAAAAAAAATTAGCCCGTTGCTTCCAATGCTCCTCTTCCTTTACAAGAAGAGAGACCATTTTTTTACTGGTAACCTCATAATCGCTAGCATTTTCGGGGGAGGCATGTTTTCTAAGAAAGGAGAGTTTTTCACGGCACTCTTTGAGCTCAAAAAAGTGTGAGACGAGGAGGTTACGGCCCCAAAGCTTCAAGCCATTTGCGATCGCGGAAAGGCGATTCGGGAGCGGAAGAGAGGATGCATCGTACCACCCATCCAAAACCACATTATTGAAGGTCGTCTCGTGAAACCACTTATTTTCAACCCGGAATAAGCTATTAGAATGGTCGCGCCTCGAAGAACTATCGGTGGTGTGAAGAAGAATCGGAGTATGATCGGAAATGGGGCTAACCAAATTTTCCACCCAAGCGTTGGGGAAAGATTAGTCCAAGTGATAGATCCCACCGCGCGATCTAAATGTTCCCAAACTTCATTAGCCTTGCCTTTGTGTCTACACCAAGTAAAAGGAAACCCAAGCATGGGAATATTAATGAGATTACAATCGGAAAGGGCGTCCCGAAAACCGTGTATACACCAATCGGGGTGCTCGAGGAGACCCTTCTTTTCATGTTGGGAAGAAAGGTCATTAAAATCACCGATGACCACCCACGGTAAATTGTACCTTGTAGCAAGCGTACGGAGAAGGCTCCACGAGTCTCTACGTCTTCCCCGCTCGAGAAAACCATGAAATCCTGTTACCCGCCACGTGCCCTTAATACAATCATTAACATGAAGATCAATAAAATTTTGCGAGTACGACAAAAGAGAAACGCTAGAAATGCCATTCCACAAAACACAATTGCCGCCGCTACGGCCGTTACAATAAACTGCGATACAATTTTTGAAACCCAAACTAACTTTAACAACATCAATTCTAGACTGGGAAACTAAAGTTTCAAAAAAGAAAATAACATTGGGCCGAGAAGTACGAATCAATTCCCTAAGAACCGGAACCGCACGCGGGTTGCCCAGACCCCGGGAGTTCCACGCCAAGAGCTTCATTGATCTAGGCGGGCCCGTGGCACGGGTCCCGCGTCTGGTTCATTGGGGGAGGAGAAAACGTTCGACGAGGTCATTCCAGCAAAACCCGGTTCGATACTTGTAGAAGACATGCCATTTTTTATTTTTTTTCGTTAGCCGGTCTTGCTTTATCCTTTATGGAAATACGGTTTCGGTTCATAGTTCCCTCTAAAAACCGGTCGAGCTCATATTGTTGGCGCTGTCAAGAGGAGTAGTAATGAAGCCATTTGGATTAAGTGGGTTGGTATGGTTTGTTGCATGGGGAAGAACCATAGGTGGGTGGGTATGTTGGTGGACGGCACATGCATGGGGAACCCCATGCAAATCGAATGGAGGGGAGAGGGAAGAGGTATGCATTCATTGGGACGTGGGGACCCCAAGAGAGAGAGTAGGTGAGGTAGGATTAGTGATGGAAATTTTACCCGGCGGGTCGGGTACCCACGGGTACCCGCCCCTAATGGGGCGGGGATTCCCCGGCTAATCGGGTAACGGGGCGGGGACGGGTATTGTTTTTCATACCCGAAGCGGGTTCGGGGTCGGGGTCGGGGATGGTACTACCCGCCCCTAATAATACCCGATATATATTTTTATATATAATTTAATTAGTTTTTTATTCGTTGCTTGATAATTTTATACTTTAAAATTTGTCATGAACTATGATTACACATGGTTGATTATATCATTATATGTTTTTGAAACTTGAGGTTTATTTATTTGTTTTAAAAATTAAAACTCACTAATTTCATTTTCTTTAAAAATAATTTAATTTTTTTTTCGTAAACGGGTACCCAACGGGTTCCCCGTACCCGTCGGGGATTTTCTCCCCCGAACCCGTCGGGGATTAGTCGGGGCGGGGTCGGGGACCGGGGGCTTAAACGGGGGTCGAGGACGGGGGATGCATTACCCGCCTAATACCCGCCCCGTTTCCATCCCTAGGTAGGATTAGGCATGGTGCATTGGGTAGTGGGAAGTGTACTATCTGAAAAGCATGTCTCAACATCAGACAACTATTTGGATGGAGTGAAGGCTTTAGTCTTGTCATCTTTAGGAAAAGGTAAATTTTGGTCAACTAAGAGAGGGGAGGATGGGGTCAAATCACCTAAGGGGTGGTGATGTTTCCTGTTGTAGGCCGAAGGTATAAGGGGGTGGGGGTTTGGGAAACTTCCAAACTAGACTTTATAGTAGTAGGGTCAACAAGGGTACTAAAATGGGAGGTGTTGCTTTTTTTGGCTTGGGAAACACTCCCAAAGTAAAAAGTATTTTTACTTTTAGCATGGGTTTGGTTAGGTGACGGAAGTACTTGAAAAGAGCTAGTTGGCCGGAGTTGGGATTGTTGCCGGAATCTTCACAAGCACTTATCATTTTCTGACCACAAGAAGCTCCTTCACAAACACTAGCACTTTTCTGACCAACCGAGTTTTCGTGAAGCTCCTGACTTTCCATTTTTTTAGCATAAAAAAGTGTGAAGCAATCTCGCACATAGTCTCCTGAGAGCCAAGGGTCATACAGTTGCACGAGCTTTTTCTCCGGGTCTTCCGGGTCTCGTATCGCCACCGGTTTATTTTCACATCCTACCTTGTCATGACCCCATAGCCCGCATTTGTAGCAAATTAACGGTAATCTATTGAACTTGAACTGTAGCCATTTCTTCCTTCCGTCAAAATCGATAAATAGACCGACGCAATGACGTTTATCAACCGACACATTCACTCTCGTGTTGGTGCTAGAACGTATCATGTCCAGGTTGGTCCCTTTCCAAATGAGCTTCGCGTTGGGGTCCGTCGATTTTATCCAAGAGTTGAGGTTGTTTTTAGTAAATAACCTCAACGGAATATTTTCTATAGAGAGCATGAGTGGGATCGTGTCAAGACGAGCCTCCTTCCAGTTCTCGGACATCGCCCAGGGGGAGTCGATAAGAAAACCACCCGAGAAGATCCAAGGTGTGAGGTGGAGCACCCAGTCTTGATCAGACGGGGAGGCGAAGGTGAAGCAAAAAAAAAAGCTTTTTGAGTCGTTACCAAGAAATCTTACCTGCCAACTTTCTCTGAACTTCCACGTACGGCTGCAAATGGTTTTTAGGAAGGAGATGGAACAACCTTTACGTGCAAAGACTCGAGCCACCATTGAAGTTTTCGCAAAGGTTCGAGCTTTAGTTCTTCGACGGCCTGAGCAAGAAAGGAATCGGTAGCTTCTTCGACATTCGGCTTAGAGGAGTCTTTGGACACGTTGAGCTTAGTGGTTAGCTCCGAGAGGCGATCAATGGTGTCGGGACGAGAAGCCATGCAGTGTTGACGAAGGAAGTAAAGACATGAGAAGAGCTTCGGTGAAAAGAGAAAAATCTCGGTGGGAGAGAAAAACAAATGCTAGACTTGGAGGGATACGAGCCGTGGAAACGAGATGCTGCAAGAGAGGGTAAACGAGAAGAAAAGTAAGCCGAGAGGGGGGTTAACGCAGGTTCGCCGGAAAGTTAGGAGAAGGATTCTGAAATGAAAAGCTTTTCAATCCACAGAGGGTTTTTTCAGTTTCATTTCTGAAGTAGTGAAGTACATCTATCATACTCGTTTTAAAAACTGTCAATCCAGGTGTATGGACAAAGCGAACAATATCCGGTACGGTTGGCCTGGGATGTTACAGATAGTATCAGAGCCGGCAACCAGACTAGTGTTCCAGCGAGGACATTGGGCTCCAAGGGGAGGGTTGGATTGTAAGATCCCACATCGATTGTGGAGAGGAACCAATGGGACTTGATACCTCCTCTATTAGACACGTTTAAAGCCGTGAGTTCACGTGCGTAGACAAAGCGGACAATACTTGATATGATTGACCTGAAATATTACAAACTTAAAATTGGAACTTGAAAAATAAATCTCAATATTGATTGGGGAGTGAAGATAATATAATACATGTGAACCATGATAAACCATAGCCTCGTTTTTTTCTATCTTGTCTCTTAATTATCTTCAATATTTTGTCATATTGTTATTGTACTATATGTTCATCATTTCGCAAAAAGAAAGTTTCAAAAAATAAATATGTTTCGGGTTTCTCTTATGTTGGAATTTGTCTTTTTAATCAAATTCACAATAGAGGAAAGTAACACTAACCGAGTCAACATGGCATATACAGTAAAATAGACCATAATGTAACTATGAAACGAGTGTTGTAACAAGGAGACAACAACGTTCGAGGCATGTGCTAGACATAATTTTTCTAAAACATATTTTTCACTACCTTGTGCGACTGTTTCCTAGAATAGACATACGAAATAAGAATAAACCAGCCTGGACAACTAAACTTGAAAATCGATATGTTATTGGTGCATTGGACTTGGAATCATTTTGCGTTTGACCCATTGATTTTTGACATTTTTGAATTAATTGATAATTTGCATTTCAAATCTTATTTTCAACTCGAAGAAAAAGAACACAAAAAATAAAATAAATAAATTCTATCACTTGCATACCACACCAAAACTCTAATTCATATGTTAAATTACTTTTAACCCCAATAGTGCCTTTTTAAATACTTTTTTAATTTTATTGATTATAAGAGAAGCAAAGTGGTTAACTATTATCGCTAGATATGGTAACATGAAATTGTGGATCATACACACCAAATAATAAGATCCGTATCTAAATCATGGTAAATTTTAATGGCTCATGACGTTCCCTCCAAATCGAAATGAAGAAACGAAAAACTTCAAGGAAATTATTCATATTTTTCTTTCGAATTTGCCTTCTGGCCTCAAATTATTTTAAATTTATTTTAAATTCAAAGAAATTAAATGCAATCCGGGCAACGATCAAACATGGTCGCAAAAATCTAACGTTTGAAGAACATGTTTCAATCCGACCAACGATAAATACAAATGCTGAAATGCACTTTTAGGTAAGTTTTTTCGACGAGCATACATCTCGTGATTCATTGTTCGTTATTTGTTTGAATATTGGAACAATGCCATGGATGTCGTTGTCGATATTTATTGTCATATAACCATAAACACATCTGCTTTTTAGCTGTTCTTTTCTATTAATTCCGATTGGTATCTTTTTCACCTTTTAGAAAATTGATCATAAAAACAACCCTCTTGTATCTCCAGTTTTATGTCCATCAAATTTACTGTCAACATTTTGAAGATGCAATAAATGTTGCACAAGGTGGGCACCTTGATACATGTCAACTGAGAAATTAATAGAGTACAAAACTTATCTTCAAGCTTTACCTTATTCTGATCGTTCAGATAACTACACCCATATAACGATTAAAGGTAACAAACAATAATATAGTTGAGATTAACGTTAATATTGTCTAATTTATACTTTTATTTACTGTTTTAATAGAACCTTCTTTTTACATTTTTTGTTATCATTTATCTCAAATTCATCAAGTTAAGAACTCTTCTAAAAATCTACAGTAACATTTTTTATAAAATGTCCTTATAGGTCCCATTAGTTTTTTCAACATAAATTAATATTTATAAAGTCAAGATAATAAGCCAAAAAGCTGAGAAAAAGGTAATTTTCACATAAACTTCATGGTAAGAAACTAGAACCCATGTTATTGTACAAGAAACTAAAAAGAATAAAGTTCTTATAAAAACTATTCATAATGGTAATTTCTGTAAGTCACTTCACTTTTTATTTATAAGAGTATCCCCAATGCAAAAATCTTATAAACAAAAAGTAGTGGCTTGCGACCATTGTCAAGAGTTCTTATAAGAATCTTAATCCCTTTGACTTTTTATATAAGAACCATGAAGTTTGTGTGAATTAACACTTTCTTAGTTTTTTATATAGTTTATTAATACTATATATAATAATTATTGATGTTTAAAAAAAATACATAAAACCCACAAAAAAGAGGTTCTTACACTTTTTGGTGTCACCCCATTTACAACTCATAAAATTAAAAATTCATATAAAAGATCACAATGATATTTCTTATAAAAACTTCATTTTTATGGGATCTATGTATTTTTCAACATCAATAATTATTATAGATTTATAAATAAATATCAAATACTTAATCTAAATATCATAAAAACTCTATAATAAAACTTACATTGAAAATGCTCAAAGAAAAATACTCTACTTTTTCCTTGTAAAACTTACATTGAAAATGCTCAAAAAAAACATGTGCTCTCTCATAGGATAATAATGGGTAAGAGCATCCACACATGCCTTGCAAGATGATATGACATGCTATGTGGCTTGCAAGGCCTTGTAAGACAACCCTCATCTTTTTAAATTAGAAAAATCTTTCACAAAATAGATATATATTAAACAAAAGTATTTTTTAATTTAATTAATTTGTTTGTTTGTTTAAACATTAATTATTTATATTATAATTTATTAGTTTAGAAAAGAGTTTGATCTTGCATGTCTGTAGAAGGTGTTATTACAAAGCTGATATGACACTTTAGAAAAAAGTATGATCTTGTATACTATTATAACCTTGGACCTAAATTAAATATGAATAAAATTGATAGTACTAGTGGTCCCATACGCACAGGAAAGCTTATTCATGGGTCAATAAATGCAGGGTCCCATCTTCTACAGTGGAAGGGACCACACTGGATAACCAGAGTTTTCAAATATAAAATTTTCTTTTTTCAATTTAATAAAAATTAAATACATTTTACATGAATTTTACAAATTTCGATTCAAACATTAGGTGCGGGAACATCGACACGTCTTCCCGTAAAGCGGTTAAAAATACACTTTCTTGCTTTAATTTATATATATTTTTTTGTGAATTACATTGGTGGTCCATAACTCCATATGCTTTTCCTGTATTTTGGATTTGATCCTTATAGTACATTATTTATGATGGTGATTTTTATCTTTTTTATTTACTTTCATTTATGATTTTTTTATGTTAAAAATAGAAGGACCATGAATGAAAGTAAATTAAATATAGGAATACATTGAATAAAAGTAAATTAAAAAGTTAGAAATTACAACCGTGTATTTTAAGGACCAAATTCAAAATTTGGTTAAACCACATGGACCAGGGGTGTAATTCACTCTTTTTTTTTGTTAAAGATATACATTTTTTGGTTTTTTTTCCAATTTAAATAATAATTTTGCAGCTTTTACATTTTAAAAAAAATAATCTGTTTTTTTCTTTATGTTTTACATGAACAGATGATTTCCAAAAAGAAATGATCAAAACCCAAGAAAAATAATAAATTTCAAATAACACAACTCGTGTTTCTTGGATTTCAGATATGGGCACAAAGAAAATGGTGACTTTTGCTCCATAAAATTTCATTACTGTATGCGTTATTTCCGGATTCTACTTCGTTTTTTCTTCCATTCTATTCTCTGTGTCTGTGCTCATTTTCTTTCGCTGATTTCCATCGAAAACTTCACCTCTTCTTCAATTTGATTGGAGATTTGAACAATGTGCTCCATAATCGCAATCGGGTATCTCTCTCTTTTTGCCCTTCTTCTGTTTCTGATCAGAAAAAGGGTTTGTTTTCAATAGTTTATTCGAATTTGAACTGGGGTTGTTGGTTTATTTATTTGTAATTTTACTCTTGGATTCTTTCATTGATGGTCGATATATTTAATGGAACTCTTGATAACCCCAAAATTTTATCGTATTTGGCCGATACTGATCTGGGTATGAATGTGATTCAAATGGGTATTTACATGTCACTTCACTTGCCTTAAATTCTTGATTACTCAGTTAGGGTTTTGATCAAATGAAACATGCTTTTAGCAAAAACTCAATTCCTCAATTTGTTGGAAGTTTGATCACATTTTGAGTTAGGGTTCTTAGAGTGTTAATCTCTTTGTTTTATTTGGTTATTTTAGGGGTTATTTGACCTCTAAGAAATTGCAACCTGCACACCCGATTGGAGTAAGTTTATGGTGTCAAAATTGTAATTTAGGGTTTTGACCTTTTTTTCATCTGATTTTGAAATGGAAACCCATATCTTATTCTTCATTTTCAGGGAGTTATTTGATTAAATTGATGAATTTAATGGAAGTTCAAAATGGGGTTTGATTTCAGATCTTGATTTTTACTCATGGGATATCATGTATGTATGGATGGATTGAATGTTGTGACCAGTTTACACCAAGAATTGCTTATAATTAATTGGGGGTTCTTTCAATTTCACCTACTTTCTTGCCAAATGCAGAATATTAGGTTGATTGATGCTGCTGGGAGTTTCATATTTGAATATTGTTCTTCTTGCCCTCAATCTTATTTTCTGCTTGTTGTTTTATGTTTTATTGTAATCATTCTCACCATAGCTGTCTTAATTATTGCGTTTAAAAGCCGCTAACTAATCTTGAAAGCAACATATTTCGAAGTGATGGCTGAAATTGGTGATCTATTTTCTTATCTCTAGTCATGTCTTCGTTATGCAATGATTAAATGTGTTTTTATTGATTATGATATGCTTAGAAGTTAGAACTACTCTTGATTTGTTATGTAATTTATTGATGATTGAAATCTTGTTTCATAATATTATTGAAGATGGTTGGTGGGAGAATCTACATAGTACTAAATGGTGGTTTAGAGTTTCAACCTACCGATTATTTGAAAAAAAAACGTTTTTTTTCTCCATCCCACGATAATTTCAACAATTTCCATTTCCGGGTTAATCTTGAAAATTTAAACCGTTCATCTTATTTCAAGTTAAAATTATGTATTCGTCGGGTTGTCCTTGTTTTCATTAGAAGTTATTCGATGTTTTGTCTGTCGTTATTGAAGGGTACTTTAGACATTTAGTTAATGCTATGTATTGATCAGATGTTAACACTTTTGTAGTTAAAAGCCCTATGAAAGCTAGGGTACCTCAATAAAGCATTAGTTTTTTCTCCCTCTTTATGACATGCTATCTCGTTGCAATTTTCTTTGTACAAATGGGGTAAAAAAGTAATTTCAAAGGGTCTTTGAATTGTTCGTATGTTTCAATCTTTAAAATATTAGACACAAAATTGAATAAGCTATAGTCCATTGACTTGCCGGCCCCTCGTTTTGCTGATGCCTGTGGCAATTATATTGTAAACATTTGGTCAAAGTTCAGAAACTTGTAAATATTTGTATTACATATAAAATGTTCTCATATTTCGCTTTCGATTTGTGTTCTTACCAGACGTTGCCTGTACCTTTCGGGAGCAACAATAATCGAGCTTTGATCATGTGTTAAGACACTACAACTGAAATCAGCAAAGATTAGTGGGATTTCAATGGCTCCAGGGGATGGTGTTTGCAAAGATGTTATCGAATCGCACCCTAAAACGTTGAAGTATGAGACAGCAGGAACGAAGAATGATAAGACCATTATAAGGACAACAACAACCACTGGAAAACATGGAATGCAGTCAACAAATGGTGTTCATGAGCTTCTTGAATGCCCTGTGTGCACAACCTTAATGTACCCTCCAATTCATCAGGTTTGTATATCAATTAAATGGCCACACACACACACACATATATATATATATATATATATATATATAACTTTGCTTAGGTTTAGAGTGCGGGATTTGAAATTAGTAACTTATTAGATCATCCTGAAACAACCCTTTTGTGTCGTGAGACAGAGATAAGGTTTGCGTACATCCTCCTACCCCCGTATCCTATCTTTGTGGGGATATATTGGATTTGTTTGGTTTCGTTTGTTTTATCTTTAAATTATCATCAAACAACCTTTCTATCTTTTGAGATATCGGTAACGCCTGCTTACATCCTACCCCGAGATATTTCAAGTGGGTTATACTGGGTTTGTTTGGTTTGTTAGGTTTATCTTTAGATTATCCTCGAACAACCTTTCTATCTCTTGAGATAGAGGTAAGATCCGCTTACATCCTACTCCTTAGACCCCTATTTTCAGGTAGGTTTGTTTGGTTTATCTTTATAGAGGGAGGTTTAGGGGAAACCCCAAAAAAAATGTAAAACTGAGGAACACCCTGGTAACTGATATCATGTGGACTGTATGCACATATACATACAAGTAATTGTACCTGTTTTTTGGGTTTTATGCACGTGTGCATGTTACAAATTGTTTTTTGGGTTTTATGCACGTGTGCATGTTACAAATTACTTGTATTCACATGTGCATACTGTCCGGATGAACGGTTACTAGGGTGTTCCTCAGTTTTTCATTTTGTGGCGGTTTTCCCATGAACATGTCCCAATCTTTATATTATCCTCAAACAACCTCTCTATCTCTTGAGATAGATGTAAGGTTTGTCTAGATCCTACCCCCATACCCTATTCCGGGTCGGATATACTGGGTTTGTTTGGTTTGGAATATCTTTAGATTATCCTCACCAAGACCCACGAGCTTGAGCATGATGTGTTATTGAGATTTTAGCCACACAAAAGGAGCGACTTGAATCTTGGGCGTTTACCAAAGTGTAAGCACACGTGCGTTACAAGTATAATAAATACGGAATCTATAGATCAAGAAAACAGTTATAGGAAGCTTATTTCTAGTTCTTTTGGTTAAGTGAGGTCTATGAAGTTCATGATCCATTTGTTTATAAGTTCTCTTCTTGATTACTTTATACATGAGTTAGAATCAAGAAATCTTGCTCCTTTTCATGTTCAAAATACGCGATTTTGGTTGATATATGCACCAAATTTGTTTACCATTTTCATTTTCATCTCTTTTTGTAGTGTCCAAATGGCCACACTTTGTGTTCAAACTGCAAAACTAGAGTCCACAACTGTTGCCCAACGTGCCGGCTTGAGATGGGAAACATAAGGTGTTTGGCATTGGAGAAAGTGGCGGAATCGTTGGAGCTTCCATGCCGACACCAAGCCCTTGGCTGCCATGATATCTTCCCGTACTATAGCAAGCTGAAACACGAGCAAAATTGTCGATTTCGTCCTTACAATTGTCCTTATGCTGGATCAGAGTGCTCGGTTACCGGTGATATCCCATATCTTGTGGCTCATTTGAAGGATGATCATAACGTCGATATGCATGATGGATGCACTTTCAACCATCGATACGTTAAATCTAACCCTCATGAAGTTGAAAATGCGACTTGGATGCTAACCGTAAGTTGCTACAACAAGTACACCATGGTCAACCTTTTCCGTTAGTCAAACCGTTGCTTAATATGTATAAAACTCGGGTTATTTATATGTGTAGGTATTCAATTGCTACGGAAAACAATTCTGTTTGCACTTTGAGGCATTTCAGCTCGGAATGGCTCCGGTGTACATATCGTTCCTAAGGTTCATGGGCGAGGATAGTGAAGCCAAGAAGTTTAGCTACTCGTTAGAAGTGGGAGGGTATGGACGTAAATTCACATGGCAAGGTGTTCCGAGAAGCATACGGGACGGTCACCGGAAAGTTCGCGATAGTCAAGACGGATTAGTTATTCCCCGGAATTTGGCTCTTTTTTTCTCGGGTGGAGACCGGCAAGAACTCAAACTAAGAGTTAGCGGTCGGATTTGGAAAGAATAGTGAGTTGAAATGAGACTCGTGTTCAAGTTGTATATTGGTAACGATGATCGTTTGTTTTGGGACGTTGGATTGAACCCGTGATCACGTTGGAGGGTTTTCTAGATCGGTTTTTGGGAAACCCCGAATGGGAATTCGTATTGTGAAGCAACGGAGGGTTGTTCCGTTGCTTCGGGTTGTGAAAGCGGAAATGTGATTTATTCTACGTCTTTGTGTTATGTTACGTTGGTGGTTTGGAAACGCGAATCTTGTGATCTCATATTATGGTACCTTGAACTATCGTCATATCTTGTCCATGTATCAAATGCAGTCTTAATTCAGGTTTAAAGACTCATCTATGAATTCAATACCATTGTGTTTAAACCTTATCTGTAAGACCATGTTTGTTAACAGTTTAATGAGCACTCACAGTTTATTCGATCAGTTATACATGACGGCTTAGTAGTGACTTAATGATATAGAAAGTGACTTGTCAAGTTTTTTTCTTCCAAACTTACCATTTTCAATTAAAAAACATGCTCCTTTCATCATGAAAAACCATCGCCAAACAAAAACTCTTTCAATCTGTGTAGACAAATTAATCTACACAATCAGCTTTATCCATGCAGGATTTAAATCTGTAATGTATAGATATGTATAGTAAATAACTGTTTATAAATTCAACTTCATCATCTTCTCCTTTCGTTCTAATACAAGCTTCTTTAGGCTCATCGTGATCGAAATGGCTTTATACAAGCAAAGGATCTTGGCTTATTCCATATAACTTGTTTTTACTCAATGATTTAATGATTAAGTTGTAAAAGAAACATTTTTGAACACAAACCCTAAACATGATTCAAAATCGAAAGTGACCCCAATTTTTTAATTAATTAGATAATTTACTTCACAATGAATCATGTAATCCTTAAATAATTTGTTACAAGCCGATTCTTTGACTTGATACGATTGGTATATCAAATAGAATGAGACGGTACAAGAAGAATTTTATTGTTTCATGTTTGACATGACATTATACTGATATAAAATGGAATTTAATAAAATAAAAAATACTTTTTGTAAATAAGACAAAAATGATAAATTATTAAATTACCATATCAAACGTCTCCGATCAATTATGTCCATATACCAAAAAATAGAACTAGTTCATCGAAATGTAAAAAGGCTAATCGTGGCACACTTGTAAAGTCTTTAGGGGATGTAGTGCAAAATCCCATCTACTCAGGATGCAAATCCATGCGTTTTCAAAGCCCTTGTGACCATGGAGGTTCACCTGCCATGACTCCAGCTATACGTGGTCGTCCGGAATTAGTCGGTGCACGGAAAATGACCCGGAAACCTGCGGTTAAAAAAAACTAAATATTGCATATCAGAATAATTAGATAATTAATGTTAGACCATCTCCAATGAACCCTCTATTTTACTGTCTACCTCTATTTTACCATCTAAAACATCTCCAATGAACCCTCTATTTTAGTCTCTATAATAGAGAAATGAATATTCATAATCTCTATTTTTTCTAGAGTAGAAAAAAAAAATATACTTGAATTATACGAAAATAGAGTAATAAAATATTGAACACAATCAAAATCAAAATCAATTATATTGAAGAATAAGGTTTGATATGTTCATATCTCGAAAATCAAGCAAAAACAACCTTTCAATTCAGTCGGGTTTAGACTGATCATAGCTAAAAAATTATGGATGCAAATAACAGTGATCGAATTGGGATCAATCTGATGGCTACGTGGGTTAAAAAGTCCGAGCAAATCAATTGGATCAAGCTTCGGATGCATGGAGGGAACTATCTGGACAAAAGATTGGTGTTAATGGGATCCGACATGGGACCCATCATCAAGTAAGACGAATCGCCATGAACGTGCAAGCATGAAAGCTATGCACGCACATATATGTATTATGTATATATATATATATGTGCTCCCGTCAAGAAACAGAAGCCGATTTTCTCGCGAACCAAAGAAAATCTTTGTATTGATTTCCTGTCTTTCCCAATCCGGCTAGAGTGAGGAGAGAGAAATCCCAAAAATCCAAACCAAAAAATTCCAATCAAAATTTCTTTCATCCTCTCCTCCCGTCAACTCTTGATTTCATATCTTTTTGTTTGTTTGAAACCCTATAATATTTGATTGTTGACGTAAACTCTAGATTTTTTAGGTATGATCCTGTAAAATTAGACGAATATTTTGATTTCCCTCGCGTTTCTTTGTTTAATTTGTTTATGTGTATTACGTGTTTGAGTAAATGCCTCAATGGGTGTATGGATTTTCCAGAATCGTCTTTACTGCGATTTACGTTTAGATTGGAGTATGCCATTGCTTCGGATTATAATTAATCCAAACATACGTGCTACAATCAAATTGAATTGATGTGTTGCAATGTTGCATACAGAAATACAGTTCCTTTTCGATGTTTCCAAGTTCCCCTTTTTGTTGGATCAAGATTTTCTTGTAAAAAGATTTAACATTGTTTGAATAATGGGTGATGCAGGAATTGTTTTAGGTAAAATTACAAACAAAAAAAGAACATGGTTTGTTGAAAAGATAGTATATATATATATATATATTGTGGAATTCTGCCTCCGATTCAAAGGATGTCTTGTTGTGGAGGTTCTGAAGAGGATGCAGGCGGTACACCCTCAAACAATATTACTACAGCACCACCTCGAGGACCGCCTTATGGTGGAGGTAAGAAAGATGGTAGATTCTTGTTCTTATATATATTTGGTGTGCAAAATCTTTGAGATAAATATAAGAACACAATTATGTGGTATTGCAATTTTGATATATTTTGTGTTTTAGGGAGTCATAGAGGAGAGCCAAGGGGTTCGGGACCTGCAAAAAGTGGGGCTCCTCAAAAACCCGTGTCGATTGATAAACCCGAATTCTCTTTGAATGAACTAAATAGGATGACAGATAATTTCGGTACGAAAACTTTCATCGGGGAAGGTTCTTATGGCCGGGTTTTCTATGGAAAGCTAAGTACTGGAGAAGAAGCAGCAGTAAAGAAGCTGGATACGAGCTCCTCACCTGAGCCCGATAACGAGTTTACATCCCAGGTGAGAATTTTTATGATTCAATCATAGACAATGAAAGAAGAATGAACTGATTTAATGGGGTTTCACATATTCTCACAGAACAAATCCATTTAGTAATCAAAAGTAGCTTTGGTAAGCGAGAGATCGTTAGTAAAGAATCTCTGTTGGTGTAATCAGAAACGCAAGATTTTGGCTTAAGACATCAGATTGTTGTGTGTGTGTGTGTGTATATATATATATATATATATATATATATAGAGAGAGAGAGAGAGAGAGGGAGGTTCAGTGGAAACCCCTAAAAAATGAAAAATTGAGGAACACCCTTATAAAAGTTCATCTGGACGGTATGCACATGTGCATACAAGTAATTTTGTAACATGCACACGTGCATACAAACTAAAAAGAAAAACTTCAATTACTTGTATGCAAATGTGCTTACCATTGATAGGTGCTAATATGTATGTTTCACTACTTCTGAATATATGCAGTTATCGCTCGTTTCAAGGCTTAAGTGTGAGTATTTTGTTGAGTTGATTGGTTATTCGTTGGAGGCAAACAACCGTATCTTGGTATATCAGTATGCAACCAAGGGTTCTTTGCATGACGTATTACATGGTACACACAACAACTCGTTTTTTTTTTCCATTTCCTTTCGACTTTATATTCCTGATCTTGAATTTTATGATAAATTTGGATATCTTTTCGTGTAGGGAGAAAGGGTGTACAAGGGGCAGAACCTGGTCCAGCTCTCAACTGGGCTCAGAGAGTTAAGATTGCTTATGGTGCAGCCAGAGGTCTTGAGTATCTACATGAAAAGATTCAGCCACCAATTGTTCATCGTGATGTTCGGTCCAGTAATGTATTATTATTTGATGATTTTCAAGCGAAAATAGCCGATTTCAACTTGAGCAATCAGTCTTCTGACACCGCAGCTCGACTGCATTCGACAAGAGTGTTGGGAACTTTTGGCTACCATGCTCCAGAGTAAGTCTTTCTTGTTTTCTTTATCAAATATCCAGCAAAATTAAGTAATAATACTTTTCAGATTTCTTTTAAATGGTTATTTCATGACCTAAGCTGTGATTTCTTGAAGAAAAAAAATTTGCAAGGCATAAATAATATATTAAAATAAGACCACCAAACATCTCAGCAAATTACAACCCCATAATACCAAACACAACAAACAGTGGCCTATCGTCACTGAAACTAGCAAGAATTAGGAAGCATGAAGTTTGTTTGCAAGGAGCAAACAGTAAGGTGACAACAACGAAGAGAACAATTAGCTTGGTTGAAATGCTTGCAAAAAAATTTATAACCTTTTACCTTTGGCCCAACTAGTCTAAAAGATCCATGCACAATCCCACTTTACATATCTGGGGGTAATGTTAGGCCTTTCGGCCAATGGGTGTGGGCCCTAAGGGATTGATAGCATAGCACCCAAACGTATTCGAACACTGCATCAAGTGATCTACTGATATGCAACCCCTTCTGGTTTAACATACCGAGCTATGGTTTTACTATGAATTAGATCGTTTTGACTTGCTTCATGTCAAAACCAAACCAAATCAAATGGACCCGGTAAATCCCACTTGGAAGTAGGGTCTGAGGGATGAGATGCTTGCTGATCTAACCTCTACCCTAAAGATATATATATACATACATAAAATAGGGGCTTCCATAAGTAATACGCCAGTGCTTGTGCTCTTTTGTATCATTATTTACATTTTCATGTAGTGTAAAACCAAACAAACTCGGGGACCTTCTTTTGAGAACTAGTGAAATTGTGATAACCTTGAGAACTAGTGCATCATGTGCTATTTCATATGATTTTTTAGCATTTAAGACTAGTATTTAGAATATTAATTAACATATATTTGTTTTACATGTACTCGGTTCACGTTGTACAATTTTTGTGTGTTTGTAAAACAAAAAGTACACGTAAAAAGGTTTCACATTGTGAAACAAATACATATGAAACAATCACATTGTGAAACAAATATATCTTAATCAATACATTAAATACTGCCCTTACATGAGAAAAAAATCATGCGAAACAAAACCGTAAGGTAAGACTTCTCATGGATCTCACAAATTTTGGAGTTCTCAAATAATTAAGCCCATATATATATATATATATATATATATAGAGAGAGAGAGAGAGAGAGAGGGGGAGGGAGGTTCGGGGGAAAGTGTTATACCCTAGGCTATTGTGAGTACAAGTGGTTAAAGCGTAAATGGTACAAGTAGGTAAGGCTTAGGGTCTAGTATAAATAAGCAGGGTGATGAGCGTGAAGGGTATTCATGATTGTAAACACTTTTTGGGCGCGAGTCCTTGGAGAGATTCTGGCCTCTCGAAAGCCAGAAAACCCTTTGTAAGCATTCGATCAGTGAGAATCCTTTGGTTTTCTTTGAATTCAATTGTTTGGTTTTCTTTGAATTCAATTGTTTTCCCAGAGTACATCAGAAACCCCCAAAAAAATGAAAAAATGAACTAGTGCATCAATGGCTACCAGGGTGTTCCTCAAATTTTCATTTTTTTGTGGTTTTCCCCTGAACCTGACCGTATATGTATGTGTGTGTGTGTGTGTGTGTGTGTGTGTATATATATCATTGTAGGTAGGGTATGCGGTAAGATAAGAGTGTGACCCTACCTCTGTCTGAAGAGACAGACAAATGTTGTTTCAAGAAGACCTGCGGCTTGCAATAAAGATTTTCATGTAGTTTAAAAGCATGAAATCACTAATTTATCTTCGTCTTTATTGACATGTTTGTCCTAATCCAATATACAACTTTGAAACGGAAAAAAATGGAGGATATGTTAGTAAATTGACGTAACATCCATGTTTTGATCCAGGTATGCAATGACAGGACAAATAACTCAGAAGAGCGATGTTTATAGTTTTGGGGTCGTTCTTTTGGAACTTTTAACAGGAAGGAAACCCGTTGACCACACGATGCCCAAAGGACAACAAAGTCTTGTTACTTGGGTTCGTCTTGCTACTAATCATCTTTATTACACCAAATCGCAAAATTTAACTGGACACATAGTTATAAGAAATTCTTAACTAGCAATCAAATATCTAAATGCTATTCTCGCTACAACAAAATCGGCTTTATATGACGCCAAATACTTGTGAAAGCCCTAATAGACTCCTTTATATGACTTAATTTACGACACATAATTGTTTGGTCTTATAGACTTTAAGTCCTATTAAGTAGTTTATTAGGATATTTAGACATATTTGGAGTCCTATAAAGAGATTTTGTTGTAGTGTCTATAATGACCAAAAAGAAGGGATCTTGTAAAATAAGTCATTTTGGCTTCAAATTTCTCAAATACGGATACAAAAACAAAGTAGAATAAAAATTGTTGTAATTTAATGCTCGTGATCTGTTTGTTACAGGCAACTCCGAGATTAAGTGAGGATAAAGTAAAGCAATGTGTTGATCCGAAGTTAAACAACGAGTACCCTCCAAAGGCAGTTGCTAAGGTCAAACCATTTAACGTTGATATCATCCTAAATGGCCACATCACGAAAGAAGTTTTCTTTTTTTCTCATAAAATAGCCAATTATATTTGTGGTGGGCTCACTTTTCATAAAGGTGCGCAAGAAAATGTCATAAACCACAAAGAAAAGCGCCTTGTGGCGTTGACTTGCTGTTTCTTGGCTATTTTGTGAGAAAAAGTTCGGAGGTGGCTAAAAAGTAAAACTTTTTTCTCCATGTGGTTATTTACTTATTTACCCCTCTATGTTTTATACACAAAAACACACACTGAATGGTTCTTGTTTATTTTCATGGTCAGATGGCAGCAGTTGCAGCACTATGTGTTCAATATGAAGCAGATTTCCGGCCAAATATGACGATTGTCGTCAAGGCTCTGCAGCCGCTCCTCCATTCGAAACCACCGGGCCCAGAGTCTCAAGCTTCATAAGCAAGTTTGTAGGAACCACATTTTTTTGTTAATTAATCTACTTTGAAAAGTTAGCTTGAAATGTACAAGAACCAGCTATGGAAGTGTGTATTATATTGTTAAGATCATGATCCCAGAAGTAGAAATGGTAAATATTGATATGTTGAGAGACCCCATTTGTTCAAATTTCAAAGTTTTGTAGCCCATTTGTAGCAAGTATTCTTATAAGAATGGAAGTTTTTTTAAACACTATTTCATTTATGTTTGAAAAGGTGTCTTATGTTATTGTTGTAAGAGCATCCATAAGGTGGACTTCTTTCAAGTTTTTTTTTTCTTCCAAAAAGATGGAACTCACAAGGAAAAAGAACAAGTTTTTTAAGAGCTTGTAACTACAACAGCATAAAGATATATATACTGTCAAAAGTTCTTTTATAAGCTTAGGTGGCCAAAAAGCTCTACAAAAAGCTTTTTAAATAGCTCTGTAAAAAGCTTCATCATAGATAATCTAACCAGAGTAAATTGTTGGGATTTGTTGAAGTGGAACCCACTCCTTTTATGAATGATTGCTCGGTTATTTCACCGAAGAATACAAAGTCAAAGAAGACCGAAGAACATGACATGATTGCGTTGCTTGTAAGAGTTGAAATCGATGGTCATTGTTACCTAATCACATAAGTTACCAAAGTCACAATTCAAACATAGCTTGTGGTTTGTTTTACATGTATAATGTTTGTATGAAAAGGTCTTTGTATCCCTTTAAACTTCACAACATTTAGACACACTCTCAAACTTTTGGAACTAAATGTGTACAAAAAGAACTTTAGTGATAGAAAATAAAACACTACTTAAACTTCACTGCAACCATTACCAGAACCATTAGACCATGAGTACCCGTAAGCGCCACATCAGCTTTTCTCTAACCTACCCTCCTTACCCAAAAGTGAAGTACCAGTACCCAATGAACCCACTCCTACCCGATACCCCTTAAAACATTAAAAAATAAATCCAACACCCTAATTGGGACCCACCCTCCTCACACCCTCTTCGGCTTCCATCGGGTTGGTGAACCCGCTAGCTACCCGTACCCCCTTACCCGCTTACCCGATGGCCACCTCACCCTTACCCGCAACCGGTACTCATGGCCTTACCACCACCTTTGTTTAAAAAATCTCCCATTACCACCCCAAAAAAACCCATCAAATTGGTGAACCCGTTGATACCAAAATAAAATTAAAATGCTAACTATAAATAGACTTGGGATCATGTAAGGCTATGTTTGGCAAACTAGGATAAGCTAGCTGGTGACCGATAAGCTAGCCGGTAGCCGATAAGCTAGCTGATGAAGAAGTCACGTATGGCAAAAACTAGCTTATAAAATGTAAAATGACCAAAAATGACATCTTCAAAAAATTATCAATTATAATATTTAATTATATAATTAAAACAAATTTATAGCAATATAATATGTTAATTAATACAGCTAATGTAGTAACAAAATTAATAATATAACACTTTAATTAAAAGAATTAAAAATTTAGTATTATATATATACTATAAATTTTGAATTTGTTAAAACAAGTTTTAGAAAAATATATATATATATATATATATATTAATTTATAATTTTAAATAACCGTTACATACAATATAAAAAAAATGAATCAAATAATAATTGAAAAAATAAATAGTAATTGATACTTAAAATATATTGATTAATACTAAAATATAAATAAAAATAATTTATATGATTAACAATAACTTTAAATAATTAAAAATTAATATCAATGTACAATTAAATTTTAATTTAATAATTTTTTGTTAATATTAATTAATTAATAATAATTAAATTTAAAAAATAATATTTATTTATAATAATAGTTAATAAATAATAATTAATATTAACAAGAGCAATATTGGAATATTCACAA